>PVJH01009244.1:0-80294 GCA_004026705.1 Nesogale talazaci | reverse complement strand
CTTTAAGTGCTGAAAAGTAAGATGTTTACTTTGAAGACTTAAGGTGTTCCTGACCCAAGCCATGGTATTTTCAATGACTTCCTATGCATCTGGACGATGGACACTGAACAAGGAAAACCAATGAAGAATCAAAGTGTTTGAATTACTGTGCTGTCAAAACTACTGATGAGTACCATGCACTGTTAAGAGAACAAACAAGCCCTTCTTGGAAGAAGTACAACCAAAATGCTCCTTAGAGGTAAGAATATTGAGACTTGGTCCTGGAGGAGGATAGCATGCTTGGAAAAGCTGAGGAGTGGCAAAAAGGAGAAGCCCCTTAACAAGATGCAATGACACAGTGACTGCAACAATGGGCTTAAACATACGACAGTTTGTGAGAAAAGAAGAGGTCTGTTTTCTATAGAATTGCTATGGTTCAGAACGGACTCGAAGGCCCTCCCCCCCACCCCAATTTATTGTGGTAGTCCTAAATCCATTTTGAGTCTTAACAGAAATTCAGCTTCAATTTAGTCCTTTCTATTAACTAGAGGAAAAAAAGCTAACTAATCCACTCCTATGGAGTGGATTCTTCCTCAAAGTGAATCTATATAAGGTTTCTGAGACTGTAAATGTTTTCAGATCTCAAAGTCTCAATTTTCTCCCTACAAATGGCTGGTGGTTTTGAATAGTTGACTCTTACATGAGCAGCCCAATACTTAACCCACCACCTAACTCATACTGCCACCAACGTCCTTTGCCCACTAGCCACAAGTAAGCAGCTCTGCCATCGCACAGACTGTATTTGATAGGGGCATACTATGACTGAAAAGACAGAAAAGACAGAGGCACAGTTCTGCTATACACAGGGTTGTTATAAGTCAGAACTGACATGCTGGCACCTACCAAGAGATATGATAAATAATGCCTTTGAATATTCAAATATCAAATTCACCATCTGAAGTGTATCACTTCCATAAAGAACCTCATAAATTTTACTAAACAGAAATTTACTTCTTTGGCATGACTGTTTGCCCTTAATCAGCTGAAATGAATAGCTCTCTCTATTTTTCTTTCCCCTATGTGAAATAAGTTAAGAACTTCTAGGCACTCGGTTTACAAAAGCAACCACAAGAGATTGGAAAATGGTTCAGAACAATAACTATTCATGGAAAAATAATATACAGGCTTTCTCTGTGTTGCAAAAGAAACCCTGTCTTGTGTCTTTAAGAAAGTGTAGCTTAGTGCAATCAGGTGGGTATCATTCTTACTTAGCCATTGGTCATGCAGCAAGGGAGGGTACTTATGATGAAAAAGCTGCTTTTAATCTAGGGTCAATCTGTATAGGAATCAATGGGGGGGAAAAAGTCAAGGGTGGGTTCAACAGTTTCTAAGTGCAGGTAAATGTATATCACCTTGCGGAGCGAGCAGGAGTGTCTCCAACTTGGAAGTCCCTAAGCCTGGAACCGCCGGTGTATTTTTTTGTATCTGTTACATAAATCCTGTGTCACTGGCAGCTGGTTTCAGTGCTATATAATAAACTGCAAAAGAAGCTTTTGTGAGGCTTTTTCAACATTCTGTCATGTGGTTAAAGAGTTTAGAACTTCTTCCTGTCAGTTTTTTGCTGTATTTCTACATGCAACTGACAGGCAGCTGACAAGGCAGGAAAAGTTAGAAAATCTGGCTGATGGTGAGATTTAAGAGAATTTCCCCTTGGGGGAATAAAACATTTATTCTAAGTGCAGAAAAATAAGTTCAAACTTTCAAAAATTGACTGTTTCCCTTAGTTAAATGGCCTGGAATCACCCAGAGGGTGCTAAAAAACCCAACAAAACATTGATCTGTGCCAAAACTTCCTTGTTCACAAGACTACGCACAGTGGTCTCCTGAGGGTTCGATGAGCATCTATGTCAAAAGTCTTTGTGATTGTATGAGTGACCGAGGACAGTGAGCATTAGCACATCACTTGGATTCCTTTGTCACTACTTTAGGTTTAAACTTAGGGATAATGAACATTTTAGGATATAAATTTTAAAATTCATACCACGTTATATAATGATACTTGTGTTCTTTAAACCCTTAAGTTCCCAACATATATTATAAATGAGCATCAAAACTAGGCATTTTTTTTAAAAAAAAATAGCTGTAGCTGGAAAGACTATTCTGAGAGAATAAAAGAAAATCGCAAAAAGCAATTACTCCCATAGTTTATTAATATCTTTGCTAATCAGGATGTACTCCATTAATATGTTATTTCTATCTCTATCCACCATTCTCTCACCCGTTAGGTTTTCCAACAATCTCTCTTATTCAGTTTCTCAGCCAGCCACCCACAATTACTGATGGCTACCTCCCACAGACAGGAGAACGTGCTGGTGTGTCTGTCGAAGGAAGTAGACAGACCACAAGAGAAAAACTAAAAGTTACTGCTTTGAGGTAAGCAATCAGAAATGCCATAGAGAGAAAACAAAGGCAAATAGAACTCCCTTTTGCTTCCTGTCCAGGTGTTTTTATTTTGTGGGGGAGCACACATCTCGTTGCTACAATGGGAAGTATATGTATCCTTTGAGGGCTCAAGTAGAAAGAAAATGTTTTGGAAATGATGATGGTAATATATGTACAAAAGTGATTGATACAATTGATGTCTGGATTGTTATAAGAGCTGTAAGAATCCCCCATAAGCAGACTTATTAGTCTTGACCTACAGCATGACAGGAAACCCTTTCTGAAGCAAAGGTTGTGTGGCAATCACCAATCTTCTAAGCTAGTGTCAATTGGAGGATTAAGAGTGTAGGGGTGGAATCTAGCCAACCAATTTGGAGATAGCCAATGAGACCTCTGTGTGGGCAGCGCCTTCTCCTGAGAATTCTGGGAACTATGGATAACTCCTTCTTGGAGACAGGAGACACTATGTTTCTCAGTTCACTCCCTTGGAGACTCTCTACTGACAAAGCTTACTTCCTGCGAGATGTCCCTGAGGAGAAGTCACATGGGCTTACCCCAATGCAGCCCTAGGAACTGGAGTAGCCACATGGAGACTTCTGCCAGCACTGAGATAATTACACCACCACTGGATCCAAAGACTTTCTACTCTCTGGCTTGTGATCTTCTTGCATTTGGCATTATTGCATGTGTTTTGTATGAAGAGTTCTGTATAGATTGGTATCAGACATATGGATTAATATTGGATTTATGACCTTGGACTGGACAGGTTGAGATGTTTTCTTAATGTATTCTTTCTTATACACATACATGTTTCTATGGATTTGTTTCTCTAGTCTATCCAGACTGACACAGGTGGTGACTGCCCATGAAGTACATTGCTTAGGAATTGGACTAGGTCCCTTGCATTGAATACAATAGGCCTCCCATTGATCCACACCTTTCCAATATGTCATTGTTTTAGCACAGTAAAACAATGTCCAGCCCTGCTCCATCCTTAAAATAATTGCTCTTTGAGCCACTTGTTGCAATGACTAGGTCCATCCATTTCAATGAGGATCTTCCTTTTTTTTTTTTTTTTTTGCTGATCCTCTGCATGATAGTCTACCCTAAGGACAAGTTCCTCCCGATAAGATGCTCAAAGTTCATCAGACTAAGGCTTACCATCCTCATTTCAAGGACCATTCCAACTGCATTTCTTCAAGAAAGATTTGTTTATTTTGGTACATAATGATCTATTTAACATTTTTTGCCAATACCATAATTCAATAGTATCAATTCTTCAGTCATCTTTATGCATTGACTAGCTTTCATATGTATATGACGAGATTGAAAAGCACTATGGTCAAGCACAGCTCAGCACTCAAAACGGCATCTGTGATTTATAATGCTTTAGAGAGGTCATTACCAGCAGATTCGTCAAGTGCAATACATTGTTTGATTTCATGACTTCTGCTTTCATGGGACTATAGATTTAAATAAAATGAGAGCCTTAATGATTTCGATCTTTTCTCTAGTTAGTGTGAAAATTCTTATTGGTCCAGTTGTCAGGATTTGTGTTCTATTCTACTTGAGTTGTAACCCACACTGATGCTGTAGTTCTTGAAGGCTTGTATGTCTAGCCTTCTTCATTTTCAGCAAACAAGGTTGTGTCATCTGTATATTGTAGCTTCTTCATTCCTGATGCATCCTCCTCCTCATATAAAACAACTTCTCATATTTTCTCAAATTGAGTAATTGTGGTGAAAAGATGCAACCTTGAAGTATATTTTTACTTTTGTGTGGGGGAGAGGGCATCACTGCCCCCAGGTGGGAATAGGAGGCAGGCCCACCCTTGCTCCTAGAGATCTGCTGCTGGATTTGAACTGTCAACCCTGTGGACCGCAGTCCCGCACACAACCACTATGCCACTGGGGCTCAGTCCCATTTTTAGTTATTTTTTTTTCAGGCATCACTGCCCGCTGTTGGCAGCCAGCCTTGCTGCTGCTGGATTTGAACCGCCTAGTCAGTCAGTCACAGTGCCACACTCAACCACTACCCTACCGGGGCTCAGCCCCCATTTTTACTTTTTAAAGCTTTTAGTTGTGATTTGTGTGAAAGTTTACAGAGAATATTAATTTTGGGGTTTTTGTGTGTGTGTGTGTGTCATCACTGCCTTGGTGGGAATCGGAAGCCCAGCCTTGCTCCTGGAGAGCTGCTGCTGGATTTGAACCGTCAATCCTTTGGGCTGCAGTCCCGCACACAACCACTACACCACTAGGGCTCAGCCAAGTATATTAATTTTTATTCAAGAATTCATAGACATCATCATAGCACTGACTGATATCTGCACAATGCCTTTCTTATTTTAACCCATGCAGTATCCTTTTGTTTTCTTCAAGCAACTGAATCTGGAACTATGTACAAGTTCCCAACAAGCACAATTAAGTGTCCTGAAATCCTCATTCTTTCCAATCGTATCCATAATCTCTTATGAACCACATAGTAGACTGTCTATACACAGTCAAGAGAATTCAGGTAAATACCTTTTCATTAATTTCTGCTTACAGAGTACATCAGATATCATTCCATGTTCTGTTCTATGTTCTGTTCAGCAAATAGGTGAATGAACGCTTCATCATTCATTCTTTGGTTAAACTATCTCTATTGCCATTCTTTCAATTTCTAGAATTTGGGGTTTTTTTTGTGTGGGAGGGATTTTTTGTTAAAAAAAAAAACTATCTCCCCAAATGACTGAATGTTGACCAATTCTTTCTGACACAACGAATCTCTGTGTAGTCCTTTCATCTTCTTTTGATGCCTCCTGTGGATTAATCAAGTTGTTGCTCCTAGAATCCTTTGATATTTCAACTTGAGGTTTGAATACTTTCTCCTTTTCTTTGTTTTCTCAAGAATATTCTTTCTGTTTGATTTTCTAGTTCCAGATCTTGGCACCTTTCATTGGAATACTTAATTTTGTCTTCTAGATATATTGGTATGCACATAGAACTTCGCAGAGTATAGAAACACAGAAGTCCTTTTTTTTTCTGGTAATACTTTTAAGAAAATGACTTTTTAGCTACAGCTTCAGAAAGACAGTGAGTGAATAAACAGCAGTTATGTTTTCTGTTCTCTGAGCCTCTCAGGAAACCAAACTAATAGAACATGCCTTGGGAAACTGTATGCTGCTCCCCTGCCTTCTCTCTTTCTCCTCTGACAGATCAGAAACTCCTAGCAGGCACAGCTCTTCTGGCACAAATTGAATCCAAGCATTATAAATCCTAAGTAAAAGTTCTGGAGAAATTCCAATTAAAAAAATTCTAGTAGAAAGTTCTAGTAAGTGTAGCAGTGTCACATTTCCTATTTAAACTCCCATTTTGTGAACTCAAGGAATGGGTGTTGCACAGTAAGCAAAAGCTTAGCTGAGAGGGCATTTCTGAGCCACTGCTTTCTCTGCAAGAGAAAGTTAAAGTATTCTCTTTCTGAAGAGATTTACTATGGAAACCCTATGGGTTATCATAAATTTCAGAAGGCTGTAGGGTTTTTTTTCTGGTTTTCATTGTCAGCTCAGTGCCTCACTTCTACAGACACATGTTCAAGGTTGTTATGGACCACTGCTTCAAGTTCTACTCAGACTAATCAGATAACCGAATAGAACTGTCTCATGGTATCCTGCACTATTGATGATCTGGACATGAGGAGGTCACCAGGTCTCTTTTCTCAGGAGGAGCTTCTGGTGTGTTCACTGGGAACAGTGAAACTTTATAGTCAACTGTGCACCAGAGTACTGAACCATTGTGCCAACCAGGTGTTTACATGCTCAAAAAAAACTTATAAAATAGGTGCATAGGGCTGAACCCCAGTGGCATAGCGATTGTGTGCAGGACTGCGGCTCACAGGGTTAGCGGTTCAAATCCAGCAGCAGCTCTCCAGGAGCAAGGCTGGGCCTCCTACTCCCACCAGAGGGCAGTGTTGCCCACAAAAGAATAGGTGCTTAATAAATTTTTTGGAATGAAAATGAGGTCTTTGCTGAACTGGAAGGTACCTGTCTTTCATACTCCAGGGACACAACCATTTCCCTATCCTCCAGGGCAGCTTACCCAATGAGCAATGTAGGTAAAAGCGTACCTTGTATTCACTCTGCTTGCTACCTACTCTATCCCTGTCAACGACTGTATATTTAGAAAGCAATTTTCATTTTCTAGCAAAGTGCTGTGGCATTGAGAGAGAAAACAATGTCAATCATATGTAGAACAGACTCTTGGAGACAGGAAAACCCATGAAATTGTACAGTAAAGATGAGTGAGCAAGCCCAAGAAAGCCCATGTCTATTGGATAGTCCTCCATGGATGCCCCAAACCCCTCTTCCTCCTGTGCAGATACTGCTCTCAAGAATTTTTTTTATTTATTTCATCATGTTACTGGGGGCTCTTACAGCTCTAATAATCCATACATCCTTTGTGCCAAGCACAAATTTATGTATGTTGCCATAATCCTTTTCAAAACATTTTCTTTCTACTTGAGCCCTTTGTATCAGCTCATTTTCTTCTCCCTCCCTCACCCTCCACCCTTCATAAATCCTTGATAAACTATAAATTATTATTTTCATACCTTACACTGTCCACTGTCTCCCTTTCCCCATGTTGCTGTTGTTCATCACCCTCAGTGTTGGTGGTGGTGGTGGTAGTGGTGGTGGGGTGTGTGTATGTGTGTTATATGTTAATCATTGTGATTGGTTTCTCCTTTCTCCCCCCATATTCCCTCTGCCCTCGTGGTATTAGTACTCCAATTACTGTTCCTGGGGGGTTTATCTGTCCTGAACTCCGTGTGTGCAGAACTCTTATCTGTACCAGTGTGCATGCTCTGGTCTAAACACATTTGTAAGGTAGATGGGGTTATAATAGTGTGTGTTGGGGGGGTGTCATTAAAGAACTAGAGGAATGTTGTGTTTTTTTGTTGGCACTATAGTGCACCCTGGCTGACTCCCTTGTGACCCTTCTGTGAGGCTCTTGCTTCATGTGGAAGTTACAGTGGTGAGAATGAATACCTACAATCATTGCTCAAGCGTAGGACCTTGGCAAGGAACTTCAGGCCACCAAAGTGGCAGGGAAACTTTTACATTTTCTTCCTTCTCCCTGAATGTACCAGCTACTTTCCAGAACTCCTCTTGCACAGTGGACTAAAACACACAATTCCATTTTCAGGGTGAACAAAAGACTGTGCTCCCAAGGAATAGGTCATTCACACTTGCCGTTCCCTACAGAGCCTTGTTTTGTTCCCCAGAGCTAGGAGAAAATCTGTGAGCACCTGGAGGTCAATGAGAAAAATGTCTCTCATTGTACTGCTTTGTGCAAAAGTCTATGCAATAAAGTCTATTGACAGAAATGACAATCCACAGGGAGGAAGATGAGAATAAATGGAAGCACTGTGATTTATTGTTGTAGCATTATAATACTCAAAACCGATTTATCAATAGTTTCTTAGAAGGAGTGAAAAGTTGGAGATTTTAAAATGCTCATTCATCTACAAACCAAGTATGCAGCATAGTGTAAGCTTTCTGAAGATAGTCAATTAGTGGCTAAACACGTCTTCACTGTTTTGAGGGCTTTTATATCTGTAAGTGTCAGGCTCAAGGCCCTGCTTTCAGCTCTGGCAAACACTTGCAGTCCCAAAACCCACGGGCAGTCACTACGAGTCAGCCTTGATGGGACCACAATGGGTACGCTTTGGTTTGATTTGGGAGCTATAAATAGTTGGTGCATTAAAATTTCTATGAAACTCATCACTATGAAAACAAATATTTTAGTTTTACAGAGAGGAAATGACTTGGAGGCTTGTTGATTTTGAATTAACTTAGTATGGCTTTCTATTAAATCCTTAACTCCCCCCATGTCTTCCATTTTAAAAATGCTAGTTTTAGTTAACTTTGGTCATATTGAGTTTTGCCATCTACATGTAAATATTTGTCTTGCAGGTGGGCAAGACATTTCTGACAGAGTTTGTTCTAATGGAAAACTGGCTGTCATGACTATATTGTCTTATAAAAAGGTCTGGTCTCTAGAGCTTGGAACCTATTGTGGTGGCCATGTACTCTGGGGCCAATTTGATTAAGAGTGTAGGGGTGGAATCTAGCCTGTCAATCTGGAGATAGCCAATGAGACCTCTCTGGGCATGGCTTTCTCTGAAAATTTTGGGAAATCTAGCAATTTTTCCCCCGTGGAGGTGAGAGACTACAGACTCAGTCCTTCGGAGACATTTTGTAGCTGAGAAGACCAGACAGCAGTTCCTGGGTCCTAGGAACTGGAGGAGTCGGAGGAGAAGCACAGGGGTTTACCCTGATGGAACCAGACCTCTGAAGCCAAAAAAAGCCACAAAGAAATCACTGCCAGTGCTGAGAAGCTTCTACGACCACTGGATTCTGCTGATGGACCGTGAGTCCTGGAAATGAGGAGACATGGGGAGACCCCTGTCAGTGCTGGGATGCTTCTACCGCCGCTGGATACACAAGACTCTGCACCCACGGGCCTGTGATTGTCCTGGTGTCATTGCAAGTGCTTCTTGAGTTGGAAGGAGAATTTATAGACTGTTACAGACATATGGATTAATATTAGACTTATGACCTTAGACTGGACTGCATTAGGATGCTTTCTCAATGTTCCATTCCTCTTGTATATAACCTCTTCTTTCTATACATGCATGTCTATGAATGTGTTTCTCTAGTCCACCCTCACACTCCCAGACTAAGTGGAGGGTGTGGAAGGTGACTAGGGTGACAAGTTACAACTGATCTGGTCAGAATGAATCAAATGCAGTAAGATGCAGGAAAGTTATGACTGCGATGCAAAAGTCGGAAACAAGGAGCTGGAGCTGTAGTTGCAAAATATGGTTTGGTGACAAAAATGAGAAATTACAGGAAAGAACATTGTGAGACCAACAACTTCTTCATAGTACAATGGTATTCAACAACACCAAAAAATATATATATATAGGGATTCCCCAGATGGAATGCATATAAATCCAACTGAATGCATCTGCAGGAAGACACCATGGAGAAATTTGATATCAGCAGCTTGAATTGGGCCATCCACTGACTATGGAACAGACCAACAACTGTTCATCTGCAAGTTCAAGCTGAAGGGAGAAAATTAAAACAACTCCAGGGGAGCCGAAACTGGGCTTTGGATCTATCCCACGTAAATTATGACAACTATACGAATTCCAGGGCACTTAACGCATTGCAGACGGATCCTGAGTTTATCCGGTCTTTACTGTGTTAACTTGCAGATGAGTTTTGCATATCCAGTACATTGATTTGGTTGCTTGTTTTCTTAACTTCTTGATTTTAAAATATGTGATCTTTAATGTGTCACTTATGCTCATCAGGAATTTGTACAGTCTCACCATCATCGTCACTAAGGAGCACTGTGTACTTCTTTCAAAATAGATCTGCTTGCTCTTCTGGCAATATGTGGTATTTTCAATATTCTTTGCCAGCACTGTTATTCAAACGCATATATCCTTCTTTGAACTTCTTAGTCAATTCCCCACTTTCACCTACATATAAAGTAATGTAAAATGCCATGGCCTGGGCAGTGTGCATCCTCATACTCAGAGTAGCAGCCTTGCTTTTCAACTAGATCTAGGGGAGATATGCACAATGCTTGTGTGGTTTAATCTCTGCACTGCTGCTTCCATGGGTATTGGTGTGGATCTAAGAAAGATGAAATCATTGACAATATCATTCTTTTCTCCACTTATCATCTTCTTGTAAGGGAAATCTTAATAGGGAATTTTAATCTTTGGGAAAGAAATCCAAAGCACTGTCACCTCCCATTACCTCCTTATTCGAAGAAAGCAACCAACCCAATTTTTTACTAGCAACCACTTCTGCACTAGAAATCTTTGCCTATACCTGTCTGTGATCTTACTCATGCAGATAAAATGTAAAAGTTGTACCTACCTAATGTTCCAGCACAGATCTTCTTGAACTCTAATTCCTCTGAGTCACGAGCTAATAAACTGTCCCTCTTTCAAGTTCTCCAACAGTGCCACCTGGCCATTTCCAGGTCATGATGTTGCTGTTACAATGTTACCTGTTAGCCCTGTGGTGGATTTGAGTTTTCTTTGATTTGAAGTGTAATCCATACTAAAAGTTGTAAACCTTGATGTTCATCAACAAGTGTTCAAATCTGCATCACTTTCAGCAAGTAGAACTTCCTCACTGTACACTATAGTTTCTTACAAATCACGAGCTCAGAATTTAACTTTTAACATACCACAAAAAAGATAGTGAGAGGTTTAAAAAAAAAAAAGAAGGTACAGAGCAGAGATAGAATTCAGGGAGGAATGTGAAGCTGAGAAGGCTTTATTGAGGCAGGGAAATAATTCCCAGGAAGGAAAGGGAGAGCAGACAACGAAATGGGAGCGTCCTGAGCTCCCAGGCAGGTTCTGAGACTCAATGTGTTAAATCATGGGAATCATGCTCGCCAGTGAGGCAGTGGGACATATATTGGACTTGAGCCAAGGATGATAAGGGGGATGAGGCTTTCTGATGCTGAAGTTGCAGTGTCTGAGTCAGAATATGGTCTGTGAATTAATCATCTTGTTTTTCACAGACCTGCTTTCTGGAATGCTGAGGGAAGGGGCTGTGCAGACCTGGCCTGGAATGATAAGCTCCTTGGAATGCTAGAGGCAGGGAATGCACAGTCTAGCTCTGTCCTTAACAGGTAGGGCGAAGGGGTCACACAATCCAGCAGGCTATCTTTTGGGAAAGCTGGGGAATCCACTGCATGATCCAGACTTTGCCCAAACAGAGAGATTATATTTTATGCACATAAACATTTAAATTATTAAATGCTATTTTGTGAAGACAAAACAATGTTAAGTGATAGGAGATAGAGAGCAGAAAGGGAAAGAGACCTGGTGGCAGAAAGTATTGAGAGTGACAGGATATATGGAAGGGTGACTTCAAAAGCCTAGGATAATCTCATTGTAAGCCTGAAAGCATCAGTCCCCTAGGCTGATTCTAAATTCCAAGGACATCAAAGCCAAGACTTTTTGTTGACCTTAGCACATACACTACCTTGTCCAGGTAAAACCCTCCCCAGGAGAGCATAACTGAGATTATTTCTAGACTTAAGAAATAAGACCAGACCTGGGATTGGTCTGTTCAAATCCTATGGGAAACTGAGAACCAGGAAGAGAATGTATGTGGGCAAACTCTCTGTGCTCATAGTGAAGAGTCTAAGAGGTTGACAGGGAGAAGAAGACCTTCACATTGGTTAGTTGGAGGTGAATCACAGGCTTCTAAAAATCAACCTACAATCTTCCACCAGAATACTGCTCCTCATATGACGCTTCCTACAAGCAAACACATAGTTACTTAATGTACAGTTGAAGATTATCTGCCTGAAGGTTGTCTGCAGTGGAGAGCAATCAAACCCTATTGTCCACTTCATCCTAATTGCCAACAAATCCGTTCTGATACTGATCACAGATTGTTTGCATGGACAGAACTCAGAGATGGCCAAGGTAAGCCTCCATCAAAATTCTAGAGCATGCCCACCTTGTTGTGTATGTGCCTTCTAACACATGTATGCCTCAAGTAACTCCCCTCCCTATTCTGTGCAAGCCTCTAATACAGGCTCTTTCTGTTATATTTGTGTACTATGTAGCTTGCAAGCCCAATGTTTATATAAGCCTGTTAGAGTACATTCTCTCTCTGTCTCTCTGTGTCTCTCTCTCGGGTTCCAGACTCAATGGAAGAGGTGAGTCTTTGTATCCCTTGCCTGTTATCTCTTTAACTTTCCCTTTCAACTACACAACTGCTCCTTGGGGCCCTTTCAGTAGTGACACTGCACCTAACAATAACCCAGAGATGCAGATAGGATACATACCCTACACCTGATAAAACCCCATAGACACAGTTCATTCTGTAGCAACTCACTGCTTCATCAGGTACTTTGATTTCTTTTCCAAATAAGCGCGGCTTTCTGCTTGCTGTTTTGTGGTCCATGAATCTATTCTTTGGTTCTGAAAACCAAAAGGCCCTGGAGATACCAGAGCAGCTGCAACAGTATCTCAAACTTGAAATGTGTATCACTTGGATGTCACTCCCCAAAGTAATGTGAATCATTCTTTTGGGCCAAACATGTAATAATTACACAGGACCTACAGATATACTAGGGAGATCTACTCCTTTAACACAGAAGAACAAAGAAGGAGGTAGCCTGTGATAGATAAGCTTGTTGTGCCAACATGGCCAAAGAAGATAAGTAGGTCTGTTGGGACAACATGGCCAATGAACACACTAAGATCAATTGAAGGGCAGAGAGAGAAATGGCTCAGCGATCCCCACCCCTGCCCTCTTGCTCTTGAATCTTCCAACCAGCTGGCTGCCTTGTTCATCCTGTTCCTCGATCTCCACGCGACACTACTGTGGGACACCTAATCAGTGGACTGTGTTGCTGTGATTTGAGGTTCCTTCAAGCCCTGCTTCTTCACACTCCTGCAAAGTACATCTCTTGAGCTGGAGACTGTTGGACTCTGTCATCTGACTGGCTGTTGGTGACCTGCTTTGCTGTTTGCTGCTTTTGGCCAGCTGGTCTGAATTGCTCTACAGAGGACTATTCCGAGGCCCTCAAGACTCCAAGGACTGCCAGTCTACTACTAACTGTCTCACACAAGTGACTTGTATCGAGCCATTTGTACTGCTTTATAGGTTAACTGTTTGTGTCTTATCTTATTATCCTTCTATCTATATAAATATATAAAGAGAAGTACTAGTGTCCTGGTTTTGTTTCTCTAGAGAACCCTAACACATAGCCCAAGGGGGGGAGGGGTACATGGGAGGAAGGTAAGTGGAATGGGTCACCTAAAGGCATTACAATTCCTTCTTTTTCAGAAGACAACTGCATTAGGATTCTGAAACAAAACAGAATATCAATAAAATGCCATCACTACATGTGACTACTGTGACTGGACTTTCTGTTCTTTTACTCAATAAAATACTATCTATTGCATTCCTATAAACAATGGATTTTAATGCTTTGTTTTTTAAATCTAATTTCTAACTCTCCATGGAATCTTATCGCTTTGTGGCAAATTTAAACTGGCACCTGCAGGAATTTTCTTCAAGGATCATTCAACTGTGATAATGAATTTAAAATATATTCTGTCACACAGTCTATTTGTTTTTGCTGTTGTTTTATAGGTTTACACAGTCTGTATCCCCAAGTGAATGGTCCTATATCTGAGTGAAAATGAGAGGTTTTCATATAGTTCATGGAAAATGCATATTTTGGGGAAATATTCATAGATTTAAATTTCCTTTTCTTATAAAAGTTTCTATAAAACTACCTTTTATAGCACAGCTTAACAGATATTAGTTAGGCATTAAGAAAGATAAGACATTGGTTTAAAAAGCACCCCTTGTCAAAATAAAATGAATTCTGCTAAAATTGAAATGAGAATGTCAAATTTATGGTAAAATTTAAGTGAAAGAATGGTGAAATCACTGAAGCTTTACCAAAAGTTTATGGGGACAATGCCCTCAAAGAAACCAGTCATCTACCATTGGCTCTATGACTGTGAGAAGTACATGACCATGCTGAAGATGATGTCTGCTGAGGAAGACCATCGCCACCAATTTGAGAGGAACAATCCTCTCCGTGTACTAATTGAGGTGAGCCAATGACTAACAGCAACAATAGTCCAAAACATGGATATCTCAGTTCGTTTAGCTTACACAATTCTGACTGAAACATTAAAATGGAACACATCCTTAAAAAATCCTTGCAGAGCACTCATTTTCTTCAGTTAGTGATTAAATTCTAAGGACCCAGTATTCTTACAGGTTGACTAAATGGCAGTACAGCTTTTAAAAGTGTCTTTCCTTGAAGCTTATTTTGAAAGTGCATAATTTTATCCTAACTCCATTTTCTCTACAAATTCTTTCAAATTCCCACATATAGGCTTATTCTACAGTTGAAAGGTTTGTTAGTTGCTGGGTTCTTCTGATCGAATAATAATAATAATAATAATAATAATAATAAGTTTATCATCTGCAGTGATGCCCCCCCCCCAAAAAAAAAACAAAAAGAAAGCAAATGTAAAAAAAACAGGATGAATAATGATTCAGGTCCTTGTTCATAAAGATAATTCCTTCCTTCACGTTTTCTCAGATGAGTAATGTTACAGGAGCTCAGCTTCTTGTCCAATTAGTAATATCTTTTTGTTTTTGACTCAATGGCTGTGTCTATCATTAAAAAAGTAGTCATAATGGCATCAGGAGCACAACTATCATGTTCATACAGATGCCCTGAGTGCAAACCCTGAGCACAATGTTAGATACATCTCGACCCACCCCAAAGGACCTGTTAGTAGACATAGGTATAATTTCAACTGACTAAATATGTACGAATTTATTGTGTGGCTTAGAACAGTATAATGAGTACTAAAAAGAGGAATACCTTCTCATTAAAGTGCCCTAAAAAAAGATGGACAAAAAAATCTACCAGAAGTTAAAGTGACATAATTATTTAAAGTTGTCTCTGTACAATTTTTAAAATCACATAATCTGACAACAGGTCATTAGTTTTGTCAAAGAAGAAAACCTCACACTCTATTAGGAGGGACATGAAAGGAGTTTCATTGAGGAATAATACAGCTGCATTTTGGCAGTGCTAAGTAAAAGTACAAAGGATCCCACTTCTCTTGAGAGTTAGAAGTTTTTATTCATAGAGAACAAAGGAAAGGTAGGGGGGTGATGATTGGTTCCACTTTAGCTTCAAATGCAAAGAGAAGCTATCTGGCTAAGGGCGAGAGTGAGTTTAACTCCCTAGTCTAGTGATGCAGTGAGTTCTGTTCTACACATTCTTCTCAGCAACAAATTGTTTATGTGTTGGCACATTCTTCCCAGGGACAAGTTATTTACATCCTGTCATGTCATTTAGCTTCCTCAGGTAAGTGCCTCCAGGTTTGAAATTTTCTATTCTGTAGTTCATCCATTTGAACCTTTTTGGTAACTCTACTGAAGTTATAGGTTTCCAAATAAATAGCATTAGATTAAAACTAGGTTTTCTCTCTCCATGAAAAATGCTGCTTTTCTACATATACTATTATGAATTCTATATAAAAATGTAGCTTAATAATATCACATAAAATGATAAATGTACTATGTATTCCACAAAATTATCTAGGTATTAATTTTCCTCATTTAAAAAATGTATAACTGAAGCACAGAGTGGTTTAGAAGATGGCAGGGGTTAACTCATTGCTGTCAAGTGATTCCAACTCTTAACAGACCCCTTAGGACAGGGCAATACTCGTCTCCCAGGCCTTTGAGACTGTAAATCCTAGGAGCACTGACAGGCTCATCTCTCTTCCACCGAGAAGTTGGCAGGTTTGCATCAAGACATTGTGTTAGCGACCCAACGCTTAGCCCACTGTGCCACTTTGTTCTTTGGAGTCAGATGATTGAGTATATTACATGTGAGCAGCAACTGCCCCAATTCAGATTTTAAAAATTATAAGTGATTTAAAAGGGAAACCAGGCACAATATCACAAAGAATTGATAATGCTGGTAACTTTTAGTCTGTGCCATTATTATTCTATGTCAATGTTTCAGGAAAAAGGGAGAGATGTTATTACATTGTTTACATTTGTAAATCTGGAGATCAAAACATTTTGTAATCTGGGCCACACCTAATTTTCTAGTACAGTTCCCACAAACTACTGTGTTCTTCTGTGGTCACTAGACACACCAGGTCCCAGTGCGTGCTTTTACTCTTTCTCACTCCACGATTGCCCTCCTCATCTTTTTTTCCTACCTGGCCAGATTGTAACCCATACTAAAATGTCATCTCCATAACAAAGCCATCTTTGATGATCAGAATGATCTTCCTCTCTTTCATGTCTATGGATTTCATCAGACTGGGCGCAGTCAAGTTCAATTCATGGAAGAGTCCATGTGTGTCAGAAGAGAACTGTGCTCTATCAGGTTTTCAACAGCAGCTTTTCAGAAGTAGATGCATTGCTCTTTCTTCTGAGGTGCCTCTGGTTTGACTCCACCCTTCGTTAGTTAGCAGCTGAGCATGTTAACTGTTTGCAACAGCCAAGAATTCTTTGTACTTCATTACAAACTACTTCATCCTATAGCACACACTGGAGGAACTATTCCTGAAATAACAAGGTTTCAGGCAGGGCGGCCCTTCTCTAATTTTAGGTGTATTATTTAACCCTGCAGGTTTCCTTTTGTGTAAAATGAAGGATTTATATGTTTGTGAACTTTGAGGTCACTTACTATGATTCATTCAACTAATATATAATGAGAACCGTCTTGTGCTGTTTTATCCTACATATAGAAAATACAGTGATAAGAAACACAGAGTTTATATCTGTCTGCACCTGTAAAGAAAATCCTAAGAGGGCATTTATCTGTTGGAAAAGAAACCCAACACACTGTCTCACCCCATACTCATTCCGGGAATATACCCATCCACTGACCCTGCTCTCTTCGTTACTAACACATATGTCTGCATTAGAAACCCATGCTTATTCTGCAACTGTGACTTTCCTCCTACAGGAAAAGAATGAAAGTTACACCCGCAATCCACTCAGGGTCCAGATCTTCTGCAACACGAATTCCTCTGGATTGCTTGCTAATATATTTTCCCTCTTTCAAGTTCTTCAAGAATGCTGCCTGGTCTTTCTGGAGTCACAGATTTGCCCTTACACACCAATCTTATCTATCTGCCTACATAACTGTCCTGTAACTCTTGTCTGCCATCTTTTAGACCAGGGATGCGCAATACTAGTCATCACAACTGTCGTGTAGGTAGATCACATGGCACTGAGAAAATGGATTAGAATTACAGGGAGGGTTGGTGTCACTTAGGGCTAGGGTTAGTTTTAGGGTTAGGGTTAGGGTTAACCCTAGGGCTAGAGTAAGCTTTAGGGTTATTGTTAGGGTTAAACTTAAGAGTTAGGTCGATTGCGATCGATATACGGAGCACCCCTACTTTAGACTAGTGACTGTGCGTCTTTTAGCTGGCATCAAGATGACCTGAGAATTTGATAAAACAAAGGTCTCTAGCACCACCACCACCAGGAATACCAGATTCTGTAGGTTTAGTATAGTAATCAGACCCTCTCGTTTGTCAGGAATTTCTCAGTGATTTAGACACTACTGATCCTAGGTATCTTCAGCAGATGAGCTTGTCTTAGCCACATTGCATCAGCATAAAAGAATAATGCATTCAAAACCAAAGAAATAATGGAGGGCACTAATATTAGTTTAGTTTGAGGGAAATAAAGGAAAAGCACTTGAAGTTTGGATCAGTGCTTATCAAAGAGTAGTTACAGGTTCTGTTGGATCAGCATCACATAAAAACTTGCAAGAACTACAAATTTCCCAGCCCCACTTCACGCCTTCTAAATCTAAAATTGGGGCAAAAGAGAGTGAGTCCCAGCAATCTGACTAAACCCATCTTGGCTCCAAGTGACTCACAGAGGAACACTATCAGCCCTAGAATTTAAAAACAAAATCAAACAATCCCTTTCACTGTCAGACTTAAGCACACAACCGCCGATCAATTATACTATTCTCATCAATTCTTACCATTTATGTTTAATACATATAAATCAGACACAGTATCTAAATTATCTTTGATAGACTGTGTGTAAAAGCAACAGCTTCTCTTGAAAAGGTATATATAGATTCTTCAATGACAGAATGTTGTCCTCTCTTCCCTTTTCTCCCTCTCCTCTGCAATAAGCACACACACACATACACACAAACACACATCCCAAAACAAATGAAAAAAGACATGCAAAATTGCCAACACATCATTAGTACTTTGACATTCTATAGCTCTGAAGGAATTGGGAAGCATTTTAGGTAACCTTTTTGCAGAGAGAGAAAAGGGGAGGGGAGAGCAGGAGAAAGCCCTGAGGAGGGTAAGCTTTGGGAGTGTTTGCAGAATATGTGGAAAGGAGAGCTCAACAGCCTGGGACAATCTCCTCTTACATCTGCAGGCATCAGACCCCTAGTTGAATTCTAAACATTAAGAACATCAAATTCAAGACTCTTGTTGACCTATGCATGTGCACTTCCCAGTCCATGTCCAGGCAGGACCCAGCCTTAGGGAGAGAATGACCTGGTTTCTGATGGGACCTGAGACATAAAACCAGTCATGGAATCGGTCCAGTAGTAATCTAGAGCTACAGACAGTATCCAGTGCGCCACAGCCAATAAAAATTCCTAGACATAAATCATTCCGCTGCAACTCACTCAAATCCCCACGCTTTATGTGCTGTTTATGTGCTTTTCTTTCCTTACAAAATAAGCTCCATCTGCTTGCCCTTTCAACAGACCGCGAACCCTTGGACACATCAGAGCAGTTGCAACACTGGTGATGTACACTGCCCTAGGTCTTGGAAGGGTAGCTATATCCAATCCTGTTTTAGAAATCTCTTTTCTCTTTGGTTGGCAAGAGTTAAAGACAACAGACCAAAGTCAAAACACTTTGCAGAAACAAAATATGCAACCTACTTATGTAATTTTAATTTGTCTAGTATTCAGACTCAAAGGGCCAAATGGAGTGTAATTTTACTATTTAATGTGTATTTCATGGAACACAATCCATCATATATTATTTCAACAAATACACAATATAGTATTACTAGTGAGATTACGTTTACATTTTTTGTACTTAGACTTCAAAATCTTGCATATATTTTACATGGATTAAAAAATTCAAAACTAAATTCACTCACCTCATGAGTTTTTGAGATTGTAAATTTTTTTTAACAAATCATTTTATTGGGGGCTCATACAACTCCCATCACAATCAATACATACGTCAATTTTATGCAGACCACATTTGCACACTTGTTGCCATTGTCACTCTCAAAAAATCCTCCCCCCACTTAGGCCCCCAGTACCAGCCCCCCAATTTCCTCTCCCTCCCCACTTCCCCATGAACCCTTAATAATTTACAAATTGTTAGTACCTTTTAATATCGTACATTGTCCGATGTATCCCTTCACTCACTTCCCTGTTGTCCATACCCCAGAGAAGAGTTTATAAGTAGATCCCTTTCTATTCTAGCATTCCCCTTTTCTATTCCAGCATCCCTCCCTCCACCCTTCCGGTACCACCACTCGCAACACTGGTCCTGAAGGGATCATCTACCCTAAACTCCCCATATTTCCAGCTCCAGTGTATATCCCCTGGTCTAGCTGAATTTATAAGGTAGAATTGGGATCATGATAGGGGTAGGAGAAAGCATTTCAGAACTAAAGGAAAGTTGCATATTTCATTGTTATTATATTACACCTTCACTGGCTCATCTCCTCCCTACAACCCCTCTGTAAGGGGATGTCGCTTCACCTATTGATGGGCTTTGGGTCCCCACTCAGTACTCCCCCTCATTTTTAATGATACAATTTTTAGTTCTTTGATGTCTGACACTGGATCCCTTTGACATCTCATGGTCACACAGTCTGGTGTGCTTCTTCCATGTGGGCTTTGTTGCTTCTGAGCTAGATGGCTGCTTGTTTACTGTCAAGCCTTTAAGACCCCAGATGCTACATCTTTTGATAGCCGGGCATCATTGGCTTTCTTCCCAATTTTGCTTATGCACCCATTTGTCTTCAGTGATCATGTCAGGAAGGTTTTGCACTGCTGACTTTGTAGCTAGCTGCCCAACTCAAACTATACCATCAGGGCTCTTTTTTACAGGGAGAAACAAAACCAACTACCAACACCCTCTCATTACTATTGAGTCAATTCTAACTCATAGTTACCTTAAAGGGTAAGGATAGAACCCATGTGGGTTCCAGAGATTGTAATTCTTTACTGGAGTAGAAAGCCTTGTCTTTCCCCCACACAGCAGCTGACAGTTTGAACTGTGAACCATTTGAGAACAGAAGCCTGGTTCATTAAGACTCCGCAAAGGCTTCTTTTACATGGGTAGCACTTCTCTACAATGTTAGCTGTTCTTTGGAAGTCCTTGATTTGATTTATACTTAGGATATAATTTCTCAGTCTTAAGTATTCACACTCATTCAGATACAGGGAATAATAAGAGTTAACCTCCTGGAAATGTGGTATGGTTTGAGATCCACCCTCCCAAGACCCTACTTGCAGTAAAAATCTACTTTAAACTTAAGAAGGTTCTAATTCAGCAAGTTCAGAGGTACAAAACCTTTTTAGGGCAAGTAAGGCCATTTAGATAAGCAAAAGCCTAAGCCCTTAAGGGAGTAACAGGATACCTCCCATTTTGCTGAAGGAACTGCATTGCTAAATGTTTCCTCAACGTGCCACGTGCTATATAATGTGTGTTCTTCTCACTCAATTGCTGATGCAATTTGGGGAGTTTTCAACTCCATTGCTTCCTTCCTTCCCTTTTACAAGTATACTCAAAGCCACTGGGCCTCTGGATTTGACTGAAAAGAGCCATCCTGGACCTTTTCTGTGTCATCAACTCCACACACATTTAAGTTTCCCAATAGCCAACTGAAGGGAGATTAAGTGTTTACATTAAGTACATAAAACATAAAACTTTAATTTCCTCACTCACAATAGTCACAATTCAAAGAACCAAAATGCTCATGTGGCTAGTAGCTTCTATATGAGATAGCACAGCTCAGGGGTGCTGTCAGCTGCTTGCCTTTATGATCTTGGCCCATTTGCTTAATTCCCTCCAAGTTGTTTTGTTTTTTAGGCCCCCCAAGTTTTCTGTTTAACCTTTTCCACGGTCAGTTTCCTCATCTAGAAAAAGGAGATAAAACTTCACATTCCATTATATTTAAACTTCTGTCTACAAACCTAACCCCAAACCAACAAGTTGATTGGGACGCATGGGTTCCCGACAAGAAAGGTCAGACACCCCTAGGTTCTCAAGGCTGAAAATGTTGACAGAAGCAAACTGCTCTGGAGTTGCCTCTGGTGCCGGCCCATTCAAACATGACCTTTGGGGTAGCAAACACACTTACACCAGCATTCTTCTCCAAAATTAAACCTGCTGCAAAATTCAGACAGTTGTTTTCCTTTCATGGTAGAAGTGGTGAACTCATTGTCTCACAGTTTAGTAATAAACACATTAGAACCAATCTAAATTCGAAATGCCTATGCAAAACAAAATGGTTAAGTGTATTATCCAATAACATGCTATTACTTTACACACACAAGCTTAAAAAAATGGTGGGTAAAATGATGTTTAAAGATAATAGAAATTTCCCCCCGGATATCTTGAAATATCTAATATGAATACTACCGGTTGATGGCGGGAAGCGCTAATAAACGGGAACAGCCAGTTACAGAGTAGCTACGCCCCTCCCCCCAAACTATTTGGAAATTTAAAGAGCAAATCTGAGCAGTGCTTTGAAACTACTTTTCCTTCAGAGTTGGGCGTGTGATTCTTAAATGTAACGGAATGCCCTGCGACAAGGGGACGCGGCTGTAGAAAACTAAATGGAAATGCAGAGAAACGTTGCCGGCACCAGTTTTCGGTTAGCGGTTCACTGCCGGTCGAACGACGGGAAAACCGCCGTGACGTCACGGGGGAAGGGATCGCTCGCGCGACCGACCCGTCCGCTCTGCGTCCATCTTCACGCGGGTCCACACGCACCACGTCTGCGGGAGGGCAGCGGGGCCTCTGGAACACAGACGCGGGGCAAGAGAGGGCCACGGAGGCCCGCGTGGCGGCAGGCGCAGGCCGGCCGAGCGGCGGAAGGGCACCCGCCCCGTGAGGGAGCGCCCGCGGGGCCCTCCGCCGAGCGACGGAACGCCGCAGTGACGCGCGACGTTTCCGCACGGAGCGTCGGGGCGGTTTCCGTTGTTTGCCGGAAGCGTGACTCGCAGGAGCCCGACGCGGCGAGGAATCCGCTCGCTAGCTGCGTAGGCTGAATCATGTCGAGTCTGGCGGTGAGAGACCCAGCCATGGATCGATCACTGCGTTCCGTGTTCGTGGGGAACATTCCGTATGAGGCGACGGAGGAGCAGTTGAAGGACATTTTCTCGGAGGTTGGTTCTGTGGTCAGTTTCCGCCTGGTGTACGACCGAGAGACGGGGAAACCCAAGGGTTATGGCTTCTGCGAATATCAGGACCAGGAGACGGCGCTTAGTGCCATGCGGAACCTTAATGGGCGGGAGTTCAGCGGGAGAGCGCTGCGGGTGGACAATGCCGCCAGTGAAAAAAATAAGGAGGAGCTAAAGAGCCTCGGGCCTGCCGCGCCCATCATTGACTCCCCCTATGGGGACGCTATCGATCCGGAAGATGCCCCAGAGTCAATAACCCGCGCCGTCGCCAGCCTCCCTCCGGAGCAGATGTTTGAGTTGATGAAGCAGATGAAGCTATGTGTACAAAACAGTCACCAGGAAGCGCGGAACATGCTCCTGCAAAACCCGCAACTGGCATATGCACTGTTGCAGGCCCAGGTGGTGATGAAAATTATGGATCCTGAGATTGCCCTGAAAATTCTGCATCGTAAGATACACGTCACACCGCTTATCCCAGGCAAATCGCAGTCTGTAGCTGCCTCTGGCCCTGGCCCTGGCACTGGTCCTGGCCCTGGCCCTGGCCCAGGCCTCTGCCCAGGGCCGAATGTGCTGCTAAACCAGCAGAATCCGCCAGCCGCTCCACCTCAGCATTTGGCTAGAAGACCTGTGAAAGACATACCTCCTCTGATGCATACTCCTATCCAGAGTGGCCTTCCAGCCCCGGGCTCAATCCCAGCACCTATTCCTGGACCTGGTCCTGGCTCCTTACCTCCTGGAGGAGGAATGCAGCCTCAAGTTGGAATGCCAGGAGTTGGCCCAGTGCCTTTAGAGCGGGGACAAGTGCAAATGGCAGATCCCAGAGCCCCAATTCCTCGAGGGCCCATGACCGCGGGTGGCATACCACCTAGGGGACTTTTAGGAGATGCTCCAAATGACCCGCGTGGAGGGACTTTGCTATCAGTCACTGGAGAAGTGGAGCCTAGAGGTTACCTGGGCCCAGCCCACCAGGGTCCTCCCATGCACCATGCCGCTGCTCATGACAACCGGGCCCCTTCCTCACATGACATGCGTGGTGGGCCAATCGCAGACCCCAGAATGCTCATTGGAGAGCCCAGAGGACCCATGATAGATCAAAGGGGACTCCCCATGGATGGCAGAGGTGGCAGAGACTCTCGAGCCATGGAAACTGAGGTCCTCGACGCTCGAGTCATGGAGAGAAGAGGAATAGAAACCTGCACGATGGAAGCTCGGGGCATGGATGCAAGAGGAATGGAGATACGAGGCACGATGGAAGCTCGGGGCATGGATGCAAGAGGAATGGAGATACGAGGCCCTGGCCCCAGTTCTAGAGGTCCAATTACCAGTGGACTCCCTGGGCCTGGTCCTATTAATATGGGGGCAGGTGGGCCTCAGGGGCCTAGACAGGTCCAAAACATTCCAGGGGTTGGGAATCCTGGAGCAGGCATGCAAGGGGCAGGCATGCAAGGGGCAGGCATGCAGGGAGCAGGCATGCAGGGGGCAGGCATGCAGGGGGCAGGTATGCAGGGAGGAAGCATGCAAGGAGGAGGCATGCAGGGAGGAAGCATGCAGGGGGCAGGCATGCAAGGTTCAGGTATGCAGGGGGCAGGCATGCAAGGAGGAGGAGGCAAACAAGGTGGAGGCCAACCCAGCAGTTTTAGCCCTGGGCAGAGTCAAGTAACTCCACAGGATCAAGAAAAAGCAGCTTTGATCATGCAGGTTCTTCAACTGACTGCAGATCAGATTGCCATGCTGCCCCCAGAGCAAAGGCAGAGCATCCTCATTTTAAAGGAGCAAATCCAGAAATCCACTGGAGCTACTTGATTTTAGAAACCTGTCAGTAGTCTCAGAAAGTTCATTTTGTAGCATTAAGTGGAAGTGTCAAGAGCTGACTTGTGCATACCCACCCTGAAATGATAAAAAACTTTTCTCCTAGAGACTAATCTGATTTCTTGTCTTTTTTTCTTTGTACTTTGCTTATTAAAATTTTACTTGAGGGGTAAGGGGGGATGGGGCAATTCTGTTCACTTTAAGGCAACATAAATATACAAAAATAAATAATGCATCCATTAAGATAAAGAATATACAGGAATATGAAAAGAGTCGATATGTTAGCTACATTTTACAATATTGGATGAAACTAAAAATTACACAAAATGCTAAATGGTGGCCTGTTAATTTGCTATGCTAGTTTAAGATTTTTCTGATGGTGTAGTAAGAGGACCCCTGGTGGGGCAGTGATTAAGTGCTAGGCTGTTAACTGAAATGTTAAAGGTTCACATCTTTTAGCCACTTCATGGGAGAAAGATTTGGTGGTCTGCTTCCATTATTCAAAGCCTTGGAAATCCTGTGGGACAGTTCTATTCTGTTTCAGAGGGTTGCTGCTGAATCAGAATCAGCTTGATAACAGGATGTGACTTTGGTTATAATAAATCTCAAAATTATAATGTAACTTTTTGGTTAACTGTAGAATATGAAATCCTATGTTGAGGGTAATTGCTATATTAGGTTAAACATTGGGTTAGTCTTTTAAAATGTTAGTGGGTTAACTAAATGTGTGTGGTATCAATATTGTCTTTTTTCTAAGTGATGTAACCTGAAACAAGAATAAATGCACTAGTTTGAAATTGCTTCATTTATTCTGGCTATCAGAGATCCACAGTGACCTATCGTGGGCCTAAGTAATGGCTTTACTAAGGTAGTTTTAACTCATTTACTCCGTTAGGTGTGCCCTGATTAGAAAGGAGAATTTCTCACTACCTTCCTGTTTCTCAGCAGACTCTGACCCCTGAATATAAATTAGAGTGTTGCTCTCACATTCTTCCTAAAGTGTTTAGAGATCAGTGGATCAGAAGATTTTGATGCAGCATTGGGCTTTTCATGACAGTCAAGTTGAAGTCTACTCAGTGATGTTCTCTGTTGTGTGGTAACTAGCTTCCTTTCACAAGGAATCTGCCAGCCAGGTTCCGGAGTTTAACATCTGAAGTCTCAGCATTTCATGTGCGTTTTCGTTGGCTCTTTTCTTACTCTGTCACTATTTTTTTTCAACATTAAGGCCCAAGTAAGCAGAGACAGTAACTATTTTCAAGTAATATGGTCATCTTAGTTTTCAGTTACAGTACCCGGGAGATGATATTTAAAAGTCAATAAAAGGTACATTTTACTACATTCCTTTAGAGCTGTCAATTTATTTTTACTCGGATGTGGATGCAAAAAGATTGTGAGAACAAATTTACAGAAACAATTCCCAAGTAGTTAAATGATCTTTGGAGAAAAAAAAAACAGCTAGTTGTAGAAGGGGGCAGGAGTAAATCAACAATATAAAAGGAGAAAACATTTTATTTTGACTTTGCAAGATTTTCATATATTAAATGGGTAATTCACTCTTCACACAGTTCTACATCTCTACTGTTTTTGCTATCTAGTTTGTCACCCCCACGCCCCTTAGCTTTCCATTAGGTTCCATAAGCTCCCAATAAGCCATTCATGTAATTCTATATGTATGGCAGTTCTAATTAATACTAACCTGGAGTTTTCTTGATAATCTTGAAGTTTGAGTTTTGTCCTAAAGCTTTTTTATTAAAGATAATTTTTAGGGACGCACAGGACCATCTGATTACATATTTTTAACGAACCAAGCTAGTAGTACTGCCGAAATGAAGGGAAACCTCCCTCTTATTCTAGATCTATCTAGAAAATTCTACAGTTGAAATAACTATAGACACATGGTATTCTTCGTAGCAGCAGCAACATTCCCCACAAAGAAGATTCCATTCCAAAAGTACTTTATATACTACATTTCTGAAAGCACATGAAAGCTCAGTGCATCCTGTTTACTTTGCTGTACTTGACCCTGCTTTCCCTTCTGAGAGACCATGTTCATTTGAAGGCAAGTTCTGTGGCAGTCATTGATCTGTGTTAATTTCAGCACTAGGAGTGTTGGGGTGGAGTCTAGCCTGTCAATCTGGAGATTGCCAATGAGGCCTCTGTGTGGGCATGGCTTTTTCCTGAGAATTTTGGGAAGTCTCATGGTATTTCCTAAGTGGAGGTGAGAGACTTGGCTCAGTTCCTTGGAGATGCTTGACTGGCAAGACAAGATGGCAGCATAGACCCTGAGTCCTAGGACCTGGAGGAGCCAGAGAAGAAGCCACATGGGCTTACCCTGATGGAACCAGACCTCTGAAGCCAGACAAGCCACAGAGAGACCCCTGTCAGTGCTGAGATGCCTCTACCACTACTGGATACTGCTGATGGACCCTGGGCCCTGGAAATGAGCCATGAGGAGACCCCTGCCAGCGCTGGCATGCTTCTACTGCCACTGGATACACAAGACTCTGCACCCACTGGCCTGTGATTGTCCTGGTGTCATTGCATGTGCTTTGTGAGTTGATAGGAGATTTTATAGACTGGTATCACATATGGGCTAATATCAGACTTATGACCTTGGACTGAACTGTGTCGGGATGCTTTTTCAATGTTCCATTGCTGTTGTATATAAACCTCTCCCAAATATATATATGAATTTGTTTCTCTAGCCTACCTGGACTAACACAAGATCTCGCTCAGTTCTTTATACTCAATATCTTGAAAGAATAGGTAAGACCACGACAAACACTGGCACTCTCAGGTAGAAACAAAATCTTACTAAAAACAAACTTGGATTTAGATTCAACTGGAAACAAATGAGCTCTGGCAATTATTTGCATTAGAAAAATAGATTAGAAATAGGTAATAGAAGTAATCACTTTCCCATGGAAAAATCTAATAAAATAGATCTGTATACCTCATTTCCCTTTCACTTAAATGTCCAGTACTACAGTACGAGTACAAAACCTTCATATCATTTTACAATAAGGATAACTTGGACAGAATATATCTCCCATACAATATTGGTTACATTTCCTGGAAACTGGTATTTTTCCTAATATGAGATGAAACAATAGCTTAAAGGAGTGGGGGCAAAACACTAAGACAAATGCCTTTTACTAAGTTTTCCCCTCGGGAAGTATAAAATTGTCAACTTCAATCAGTGTTTACTCCACTTATGTTCTGATGAGTGGTACCAAAATGTGTTAGAAAGTTGTCTGATATTCCAGGGCTTCCAATTTTGAACTGTGATGCAATATATGGTCATGGAAATTTGAGGCAGAATAGCATGAGATTGTATGTTTTTTTATTACATTATTTCAGAATCTTAAGGGCAGAAAAGCAGAACAAAAGAGACTCCAAATAGTCGCAGCTTGCAGAGCTTGTTAGTCCATTGTTATAAAGGGTGTTAGGTTCATAGATCCTCCTTTCTTAGGGTATGTCAGTCTTTCCTGACTGGATGAGGACTAAGGATAATTATGTGAGACAACCTACAGTGGCAGAGAAACTAGCTGTTAATGTATCAGTCTTCTCAAAAGAGTATGTTAGATTCTCACTGCATGAATTCATCAGTTAATTACTACCCAGGTTTCCCTAGTTGGAGATGGCTCTTCTCAGTTGCTTGCCAATAATACAATGTCAATGTGGACTAATTAATTTTAAAAGAACTGTTTGTTATATTGATTAAAAATATGTTTCAATACTATGTTCTATTGGTATGCTTCTAATACATTAATAATGTCATGTTTATGATTAATATTCATTGGTATATTGCATGATTGTTTGTATATATGTGCATACATGTATATATATTCCCAAATGTATATGCTTACAAAACCAAAAGTTTCCTCTCGGTTAAAAATTCAGTTTCACAACATTTTTCTTCATGTTTTTTGTTAATACATAAGACAATAGAGGGTATGTCATATCTTGAAACATTTGGGATAATATCATTAGAATAACAAACCTGATACTTATTTAAATACTACATTAAAACACCAGTCAACATATAAACACTTGAAGAAATGATCGCAAACATTAGAGAGGCAAAACCAAACAATAGGATATTATTTCATCCTGGAAAAACTTGCAGTGATAAAACACAGAGGCAGAAGAAAATAGAAAATAACAAATGCAAGAGAGTGTGGAGAGAATGGACCAGAGACAAAGCTGGTGAGATTATAAAATGGCATAGCCACTGTGGAAAACAATAAGATGTTTTCTTAAATTTTGGAAATCCCCTATATTCTAGCAATCCTCCTTCCGGATAAATATCCTGAAAAAAATAATCCATGGCATAGACATGGGCACACTCATGTATATAGCAGTCTTGTTTCCATTGGCAAACGTGTAAACTAGTACTCGTTAATGGAGCAATAGAGACACTACAGTACATGTGATAGACTACAGCTAAACGTTCAACAATCGAGAGAATGTGAAGAAGGGCTCACTAATGTAGGTAAACTTTGAGGACATGCTGCGGAGTGCAAGACAAAACCCCGGTTCCCGGGTTACTCTTGACTTGCAGTGACTTTACAGGATGGAGTAGAGCTACTCTATCAGACTTCCAAGATGAAATCTTGATGGAAGTAGACTTTGCAACGTCCTCTCCTGTAACAGGTGGTGGGTTCAAGTCATTGACCTTTCAGTTATCAGCTGAACATGTGATCATGCATAATACATTGTGAAACTATCTCTGGGACTGGTCAAGAAAAGGCTGACAATAGAAGAAACATTTTTTGATAGTTATCAGGGGAAGATAGAGTAAATTAGTAACCAGAGACTGGACATGTATTAACTTGGGTGAAGAGAAGGGCAATATAGAATAATGGGGAGGTGAGCACAACATGGCCAAGGCAAAGGAAGAGACTGGAACGTACACAGGAGTAAAAGGCAACAAGAATAAACACACATAACTCTAAAATTACAGATGATAATTGCAGATTTGTATAATTACAACTCTACAAATCCATAAATGGATGCATAAGTTGAACAGGTATGGGATGGTATATGTATGATTTGAACAAGAATCTTCCTACATATGGTTTTGTCTATGCAGCAGATATATCCATAAATAAAAACTAAAATATTTCAGTGCCATTGAGTTGGCGTTAATTTCTGAGGGGCCTGTAGGGCTGAGTACCCAACTGTCTTTGTAGATTTCTATGGGGGGAAATCTTTACAGGAGGAGACACGGTCCTATCATTCCTCTGAGAATTAGTTGGTGTGTTAGAACTGCTGACCTTTTAGACTATAGCCCAATGTGTAACCCACTTCACTACCTGGGCTCCTAATATCCAAGAATGTAGTCCATGTTATGTAAACTTCTTAGCCTCAACCAAACACTTTAAGGTGCTGAGTAAATGGGCTTGGAGGATCAAGGATATAGGACTGGGAGACACAGACCTCAACTGACATGGTGTAGTTCATGAAGGCAATGCTATCCAGAATACATGGCAGAATTACAGCTGGAGTATTAAAGCTTTGTAAGCAGCCATCTACAATGTAACCATTGGACCCCCTTTAGAGCAAAGAAGAGTAAAGAAAGTCAAAGACTCAATGAAACAAGACTCAAGGGAAAAGGGTTAGTGAATCCCATGGACAATAGTCAACTAGCCTGAGACCAGATGAATAAGAAAAGTGACTGATATGATCAGAATCACAATAGAAGGTCCTGAGTACAGTGGAAGAAAATGTTGAAAAACATTGGATATCGTTAAAAAAGAACAATGTTAATTTACTTTTTAACTCGTAGATAAAAGAGAATGCCTTTAAACCTGAAATGAACTCCCCCACCAGGGATCCCTTTTCTGCTAAACAATAGACAAACCTATGACATAAGCAATCAAATTCTAAAATATACATTCTTCCAAAGATTAAACCATCAGGAATTAAAAAAAGTGACATTTTCCCCAAGCCAAAGCTTAGAAGGCAGGAAAGAAGAACCACAGGGCACGTGAGCAGGTAGGAGGGGGAACCCTTGGAAGAAACAGGGAAACATGCTTTTACAACGAAGAGATTGACACTAATATCAATCAAACCCTGAATATGTTCGAATGGGAACGTATTTGTTCCAAAAACAGTCACCTACACCACACCAGGATGTTTAAAACAAAACTTAAATGAATTGTTTTACAGCAGACGTGCCCAATGCAAGATGCTGCTTGAATGCATGACCACAGCATCCATGGGTGCTGATTGTTGATCTGAATAGAAAACAACTCATGGCTGAAAAGCAACAATGTCTTGCCTGAAAAAGGGAGCAAGATGTGCTTAATGATAACTCTTTGTGATCAGTTTTTAGGTTCCAAATGTAGCCAATGTAAGCAAGGAGGTAAAATAAATCACACAGCATTTTAGCCAACACTGATTTTTATACGGCAATGATTCTACTGCAAAAGTATCTGGGCTGCTTTATTTTCAGTCATTGCTTGCCCCACAAACTCATATCACTGTCTAGAGTGAACAGGAAGCCACCTATACCAATTTAGGAATATGTATGTATTATAATTTTTTTTAAAAAGTTATGTGAAGACTCATATCATATTCTTCAGAAAAAGATATATCAGATATAAATTAGGCCCATGGGCTGAACCCTGGTGGCATAAGTGGTTGAGTGCGGGACTGCGGTCCGCGGACTTGGCGGTTCAAATCCAGCGGTGGCTCTTAGGAGCAGCACTGGGTAGCGCCCACAACCACCAGAGGCAGTGATGCCCCCCCCAAAAAAAATTAGGCCCCAATTTTCTTCACCTTAATGGTTCAATAAAATTCAAAGAAGGAACCATATTTAAAATATATCTTTAGCTTAATAATATGATTTCTTTAAAAAGTTTTATTTTTAATAACCCACTATAATCCTGTTGATTGCAGCTCATAGCTACTCTCTAGAGTATTCCCAGGCTGAAATCTTTCCCGGAGCAAGCAGTATCATCTTTCTCTTAAGGAGGGAGTGATGGATTTGAACCTCTGAAGTTTCTGGTAGCAGCCCAGTCTAGCACACAGTGCCAAGGGTTTGATTGGTGAACCCTCACATTGTGGAATTCTTTAACATTCTGTATCTCAAAGTAGTCTTCTTCACACTGTTAAACTAATATAGTGACACAAGTAAGAAAGATTAAAAACATTTTCAACAGTCACTTTCTACCAATAGAATAAATCTCTTTTCTTTTGGTAAGCCTGTATCCACAAAAGGGAGGTCCAGCGGTACTCTGGGCTTACAAACTGGGCTGCAAACAGTATGGGCAGCAGTTGGAAACCAGCTCTTGTTCTTAGGATGAAATATGATGCTTTCTGCCCCCACAAAAGGTTACAGCCTTGGGACTGAGCCCCGGTAGCGTAGTGGTTGTGCGCAGGACTGCGGCCAGCCCACTGGAATGGAGGTTCAATTCCAGCAGTGGGGCTGGGCCTCCTACTCCCACCACCAGAGAGCAGTGATGCCCCCCCCCCCCAAAAAAAAAGGTTACAGCCTTGAAAGCCCACAGGGACAATTCAACTCTGAACTATACAGCCTCTATTAGTGAGAATTGCCTTGATAGAAATGTGCTATTTTTTATATCCAAAATGATTTTGTCTGCTTATATTTGTCATCGCTAATCAAGGGGGGAAAATCTCATCTATGCTAAATAACAGGAAAAACAATGTTGAAATGGCTAGAATCACCACTTAACCTTCCTCAGTTTTACCAAGGATTCATCTTGTATAAACTTTTAATGTCTTTGGAAAATCCACTACTGTCACATTGATTCCAACACCTGGTGTCCGGGGGCAGAGGAGAGAATTGTCCTGTACCTTTTCCATGTAGTGACAACCTTTACAGAGGAAAAACGACCCATTTTGCTCTAACAGAAAAAAAAATAGTAGCCTATGGGCCAGTTAAGCCTCCAGAAGTATTTTCTTTGATCAGCTCAACGTTGTCACTTTTTTTTTTTTTTTTAATTTGGTGTGCAGTATATTCTCCAAATCTGCCACCGGCTCACACTTCACCTCTAGGCTCTTACCATAGGTATGGTTCACACAATTCCCTGCCAGATCATGTGCTACCTGCAAGGCCTCCTTTAATTCCATTGAAATGTTTAGTGGCTGGCAAAGTTCAAACCTATCTGCTGCTTGAAGGGAGAAAGATGAGGCTTTGTACTCAGGTAAAGATTTCCATCCCCAGAAACCCTACACAGTATTGCGCTGAGTCAGAATTGCTTGGATGGCAATAGGTTTATATTTGTTTTAGAAACTTGCCAAGGGGTAGGGGAGCATGGATGTCTTGTTCAGCAACTGGGTCCCAAATATGTTTTTACAAAAAACAAAATATGCAAAAAAACACATTCACAAATAAAGCACGGTGCTTTTTGATTTAAAGGTTTTCATGGAAAACTCATCCAATCAGTCCATTTGTCCCACAAGAATAATGCATTTTCCAATCAGTATTAGCAAAAAGTACCTCCATTTCCCTGTTCAATTCAACCACCTCTTCACAAAGTGCAGTGCGTGTGACACATGTATGTTTTGTGGTTGTTCCTCTGCAGTCAGTTTTGACGAATAGGGACCTCCGTGGGCAGAGTAGAAACGCTCTCCCTGGTTGGGTTTTCAATGCAGTGTGCTTGTTCTCAAGGACACAGGATGAAGAATATCTCGGAGGGGTTAGAATACCCAGCTTTGCGGCTTAACCACTTGCACCATCCAGGGACTCCTGCTCTTATTTTAGTATCAAAATATTTGTGTTTCCTCTTTAAATACATTCACCTAGATTATGCTCCAGGGATGCTGCTTAATTGCACTGCGTAGGATGAATAACTTGAGAAAGTCAGTTGGGAGACATTTGCAGATAAATCCAAGGAAGCTTGAAATAGGTAATAGGAATATGGCTTATTCAAGAAAGACGACAAGGGACACTATTGAAAGAAAAGTCTGAGACTCACCATAAAACACAACACAACAAAACCAAGACCAAACTAAAGAGCAAATGGCAAGCGTTTACATATGTAATGCTGGCCTACAATGACTGTATTTTGGATTTTCTTTTTTTTAAAGTGTCTCTGTTTAATCGACTCTGATTCAATAACTAAACCTTTATTTCTGACCATTAGCCAGATAGGAAAATAAAAAAAACAAACACCAAACTCACTGCCACCTGTCTATTCCAAGTCATGGAGCCCCTACAGGACAGGGGAGAACCCTGCCTGTGGGTTTCCAAGTCTGGGGCTAGAAAGCCTTTTCTCTCTCTTGGGGGGCAGCTGGTGGGTTCAAACTGCTTACCTGGCCATTCTCAACCCAGTGCATAACCACTCTCCAGCACTTATCACCATCTAAATTGACCTTCGAGTCATATTTATTCATTTCCTGTTGTCATCATTGCAATATAAGATCTGTCTTTGTTTAATCACTGAATATATAACACTTCTCAGAGTACCTGACCCAGAGTCCTCTGAAGTCATTACTAAATGAATGGAAGTCTGAATGTTTCTCAACAATGGTTCTACTCCAGATTCTTTTTTTTTTCTTCTTTGTGTGTTTACAAAATAGAGTATCTATTTTCTCTGTGCCTTTCCCTTCTGCTCTGCTTCTCTCATTCCTACTGTAGGTATCTGAAGTCCAGATGGCACAGGACTCCCACTGCCTGTCCCAGGGTGATCTAACACTCTCTGCAGGTGCTGAGGCAGCTCAGTGTTCCAGGAGAGCCTTCACTTCCCTTTGTTGCTTTAGTTTCTGCACTTTCCCCTACATTCTTTCTGTCAACCTGTTAGCACTCATTTTTTGTCATACCGTTTGCATTCATGACCTCTCCCTGAGAGCAAATTGTTCTTCCTTCCTTCCACTGAAATTGTTTTTTAGGTAAACCACATTTATAATACCAAAACAGAATGTCTCTGAAAACTGGAGGGGTTTTTTTTCTTTCTTTTTCTTGAACATGTGACAATATAATAATAGAGCAAGCAAATCACATGGTTCCTTTCATTCATTTGTCTCAGGTCACTGTCTAAACAAATATAAATCCATAGAGCTGCACCTCTGGGTTTCTAAGACTGTAAATCTTTCCACGCAAAGAAAGCAGTCTTTCTCCTGAGGAGTGACTGTGGTTGTGAAATGATGACCTTGTTTTTAGTGGCCCAGTGTGTAACCCCTTATGCCACCAGGGCACCTTTTTTGACTGGATGACTGTAAGTTTGAGGATTAGTATTATGATTATGTTTGATTCTCTAGTACTGTCAGGCATCCAGTTGGTATAGTAGGTTATCATTAGGATGTGCTGGGAAAAGATGCCTGTAGAGATGTGTAGCATTGGAAATGTACAGGAGCAATTCATCTACTCCAGAAGGTCCACTCTGCTTTCAGTTGACTCAGTGATTGGGAGTTTTGTGGGTGGTGGTGTTGTGGATTAGGCACTGGGTTTCTCACTGGGAGAAAGAGGAAGCAGACTACTCTTGTGAAGTTTCACAGTCGCAGAAACCATGGAGGATAAATTCCCACATTTATTTGCCATATATCCCCCCTTTCAGAAAAAAAATTACTCAAGGCTGAGCCCCAGTGGCATAGTGGTTGTGCGCAGGACTGCGGCCCACTGGGATAGAGGTTCAATTCCAGCTCCACGGAGCAAAGACTAGGCCTCCTACTCCCACCATCAGAGGGCAGTGATGCCCAAAAAACAAAACAAAACAAAAAAATTAAAAAAAAGAAAAAAATTGCTCAATGTCTTTCTGGCAGTGAAAAATGTTTGGAGTATAGCACATAACCCAAGATAATGTGCAGTCATGTGCTACTGCAGCCTTGTGGGAAACACATCAGTATGTAGGGTCACAAGGCATGGCAATCATCAATGGCTTTTACTTGGTTGGTTGGTTGGTTGTTTTGGCTTTCCATATATCCTCATTCAGATCATTTTAAAAATCAGAACAATACTCAAAGAGAACATTTTTTAATAGTTAAGTTAACTACCCCACCCCCAACCCCCGTTGCGCAAGCATGGAATTCAGGAGTTCCTTCAACTTCATGTTGTTTGTCATTATTACAGAAATCTGAGTTTTCTTGCAGCTAGAGAGAGTGATCCAGGAGCAGCAGCAGCACCTAGGGAACCTGGGAGAAATGTAGGATCTCAGACTGCATTCCAGAACCTAGTCAATAGAATTAGCATTTTAACAAGCTCCCCAGGTGATTCGCATGCAAATCAAAGCAAGAAACAGCATGATCTTAAACTGATTCTCAAAGAAAGACCATCTCAAACAAACAAACAAAAAATGGACTGTAAAATTGATACTGTCAATTGAAGATATTTTTTACTTATCTAAATGACTTCCTCCCCTGTTATGGCACAGAAGAACAGGAATTATCGACATTTCCTAAACAGGCTAAGGAAGGAACCACTCCTACTATTATAAGTCATAATAGATAAGCGAGCACACAAACTTAAAAAGTCTGCTTATTTACTCACTATTTACTCACGATTTAGCAAGCACTGGGGTTAATGGGAAGCACTGCATAAAGTAATACTAGTGTTGAAATTACCAATGCTTGGGAAGTCACTTTTCTTTGCACTGAGTCTATCGGTGTAAGGACTTTTTTCCCCTTCAGTGGTAAAGGGGTAACCATCTCCAATTGAGAGAAACAATGTACCTTTATTCATTCTATATTATCACCAGAAAAAAGATATGTCAAATTTTTTTTCAACCAAGCTGTCACTTCAGTGACCTCCTGGAGTGAATGCCACCTTTCACAAAAGTTCTTTAAAAAAACCTAAATTGTTCTCCAATCCTACAAGCCTCATTGTCTTCCTCATGAAAGGTGCTCTCTAAACTGGAAGGCTGACTTCACGTGTGCGAGTACACTTCCATTTAGAAAGGTCTCTCTAGGCCTCACTATTTTCTAACAAATTCTCATAGAACAAAGCAAATCATTTGGACAATATAAGGTAAGTTTGAAACCAAACACTCCACATGTTGGTGATTGAGTAAGGATAAGCTCTCAATGGAAGATGTGTAAAATTCTGTCTAGACTTTGCTTTGTCTGTTTATTTTCAGTTAATTTATTGGAAATAGAATCAAAACTATGTGCTGTAATTGGTTTCTTTAAAGTTTTTCTTTGAACAAGATCATAATTAAGAGTATACATTGGCTAAATTAACATTTGTAAATTAAGCAAATTAAGAGGTTTGTGTTTTTTTCTCTTAAAGATTACATTGTCTGTAAGTAGTTGGTCTCAAAACATTCCTAGAAAACCAATTAAATTCCAATTAATACCTCTTAGGGGGTGACATGGGAACATCTCTGAGTGTCTATGAAGATGACCTGCTATCCATGGGTCACATGTCCAGATTACTTGTTCTTTTTTTAATCAGGGACTTGGTTTGCTCAGACAAGATATAGCATCTGGGGTCTTAAAGGCTTGAAGGTAAACAAGTGACCATATAGCTGAAAAGCAACAAAGCCCACATGGAAGAAGCACATCAGCCTCTGTCACCACGAGGTGTCTAAGGGATCAGGTAAAACACACACACACACACAGACACACACACACAAAAATCATATCATTGTAAATAAGGGGGAGTACACGTTGGGGACCCAAAGGTAAAGTGACATCCCCTTACAGAAGGGTCGCAGAGAAGAGACAAGCCAATTAGGGTTCAGTGTAGCAATGATGAAACATACAACTTCCCCCTAGTTGTTCAGTTCTTCCTCCCCCTGTCCTCCCCGCCCTCGATCATGTGGGGAGATAGGAACTTTTATCCACTGCGGGTGAACCCGTAAGTATGTACAGCTACTATAGAAATCGATTTTGTGATTTCTAAAACAGATAGAAATTGAGCTACCATATGACCCAGCAATCCCCCTACTGGCCATATACCCATAAAAGGCAAGAAACAAACCACTACCAGACATCTGTGCTCCGATTTTCATTGCAGCACAGTTTACAATTGCAAGGAGTTGGAAACAACCCAAATTTCCATCAAAAGATGAATGGATTAAAAAACTGGTACAATGGAATACTACAGACAATGGTAGTAATACAGACAATGGTAATACAGACAATGGAATACTACACATCACTGAAAAGTAGTGATGAACGCATGAATTATATTGCTGCATGGGAAGAACTGGAGGAAATCATACGAAGTATAAAAGGGAAAGTACAGCATGAGTCCACTGAGGTAAGCTTTTAAAAAAAAAGCAAAGGGGACATAGGGAAAAGACTACTATATATTAAAATTAATGGGGTGAGGTCCAGGTAATATAGCAGGGGCCAGACCAAGTTCAGGACTACCTATGGAAGCCAACTGTAAAAGAAGGGAGTGGTTAGTAATGTGTAGTGGGGAAACAGGGCAATAATCCACTCAAGGGGAGTGTATTGCTTATATCTTCACAGGGAAAGAGAGGCCAGATTTAAACAGGGTGTTCTAGGATGTGAATGTAACATGACAGATGAAGCAGGGGACTAGTGAAGGGTCTGAGAGCCTGGCCACAATCTCAACCATGTGGACTGCTGCCCCTCCCTCCAGAAGAATTTACTTTAGAGAACAGCACTGAAGTTCAGGGGAGAGGCACATGAGTGACCTGAGCACACGGGAGCAAATGAAGGGGGAGGAGGAGAGAGTGGAGCACACCCTTGTCCACCAAGCCTTGAGCACAATCTCCTCACTCAGAACAGCCAACGCACAGAGAGGACCAGATGGTAAGCTCCACTATGAGACACGACATCCCTTTTTGACCCAAGACCTTACAGCGACAACACTGGAGACATGATGTTGGAATTGCAGATGTCCATTCCTACTACACAGAGGAAAACACTAAGGGTGTGTAGCAGAGCAGCAGGGGTAGCAGAGCATGGAGATCTTGAGGGCGAGCCAAGGATAGATTTGGGGCCCAGGGCATGGAAGCCCATCAGACTGAAAGGGGGGTTACTCCTAGAGGTCAACAAGTGGACCTTGAACTTTTTGCAGGTTTTGTTTTATTATTATTATTTTTAATTTATCTAGCTATATTTTCTGGACATTGTTTTTTTTTCTTGTTGTAGTCACTCTTTCATTTTCATTTGTCACTTCATCTTGCTATGTCTTGTTTTTTCTGTACATAGTATCATATCTATAAGGTCTATCTAGATAAGATCTGGATGATCAGTCTGGAGGAGAAAACGACAGGACCAATGTTTCTGGAGGGATATAGAAGAGGGGGAGGTGGGGGAAAGGACATGGTATAGACTAACCCAGGGACAAGAGAACAATAAGTGATCCAAAATCAGTGGCAAGGAGAGTGTGAGAAGCCTGGTAGGGATTGATCAAGGGTAGGATAACCGAGAGTAATTACTGAAACTCTAATTAAGGCTGAGCTTGATATTGGGACAGGAAGGAAGCATATGGAAATAGATAGAGGTCTAAATACAGGCATGTACATAGGGAAATATATTTACAAATGATGAAGGTGAAATAGATACACATGCACATATTTATCAGCTCAATATTAAGGCAGCTGATGGACATTGGACCTCCACTCAAGTACTTCCTCAATGCAAGAACACTTGGTTTTATTAAAATGGCATTCTACGATTCTCACCTTCCCAACATGATCGCTGAAGACAAAAGTGTGCATATGCAATGGTGGTGAAGAAAGCTGATCGTGCCCAGGTATGGAAAGATATTGCATCTGGGGTCTTAAAGAATTGAAGATAAACAAGTGGTCATCTAGCTCAGAAGCAACAAAACCCACATGGAAGAAGCACACCAGTCTGTGTGACCACGAGGTATTGAAGATATAAGTTATCTGGAATCAAGGAACTAGACATTTTATTAGTGTAAATGAAGGGGAGTACAGGTTGGGGACCCAAAGTCCATCTGTAGGTAACAGACTTCTCCTTACAGAGGCATGATAGGGAGGAGACAAACTAGTTAGGGTGTAGTGTAGCACTGATGAAACATACAACTTTCCTCTATTTCTTCAATGCTCCCAACTTCCCACTATCATGATCCCATTTCTACTTTGCAAATCCTACTATACCAGAGGATGTGCACCGGCACAGAAAGGAGCCAGAAACATAGAGAATCTAGGACAGACGATCCCTTCAGGACCAATGATGAGAGTGGCAATACTGGGAGGGTGGAGGGAACGAGGAGTAGAAAGGGGGAACCGATTACAAAAGATCTACATATAAATTCCTCCTTGGGGTATGGACAATAAGGAAGTGGGTGAGGGAGACATTGAACAGGATAAAATATGATGAAGTAGTAATTTGTAAATTGTCAAGGATTTATGTGTGGTTGGGGGAGGGCATGTAGGCAGGGATGGAAAAAAATGAGGAGCCGATGCCAAGGGCTTAGAGAGAAAGCACATGTTATGAGAATGATGAGGGCAGAAGATGTATGGACATGCTTGACACACAATGGATTTATGTATGGATTGTGAGAAGAGTTGCTTGAGCCCCACTAAAAGAATATTTTTATTATAAAAAGGAAAAGACTGTTGTGGGTTTCTTGTCCATTCTCTCATTCATCAAGGCCTACTCAGAAGAATGGTATGAATTGAAGTACTGGCGTAAGACCCAGTCAGTGCCAATAGTTCAGGGGGAATGGTGGACCTACTCTATCAGGGCCAAGACTGTGACCAAATGGCACAAACAACCGGGCTTGGACGATGGTACTTCACAACAAATTAATTCTTCAAATGGTGGCAAAAGGATAGGGACCTGAAAGGTTCCATTTTTGCCCCATAACAGACCCAACAAAAGGACAGATCTCTTTCATAAGCATGCTCAGATGACCTATCTAAGCAGTTTCTCAATCTCTCCTTTCCTTATATCCAATTTATCTTCTGAGTCTTGCCCATTACACCATGAAAGGGTTCTCTCTCACCCTTTGCATAAGGAAATGAAACATGCATTTATAATGAATGTGACTGTCCCAAAGTATAACCACATGGAATTCATATTTTTACTTTAAAAAGCATTTTTTACTTACACAGAGATCAAATATGTTGAGCTGGCAGAAGAAGTTTACAATATTGGAATTACAGAGTCATTAGTAGGTGAGACACTGGCTTTGGAGAAAGGTGGTAGCAACAATGTTCTTTCAAGTTTTCTAAAACTAATATAAAACTAATATATATGTCAGTTATAAGTATGTCTTAAAGGCTCACTCATGGATAATACATAAAGGTCTAGTGAGAAGTAACTAAATGGCAGGCATCTGACCTATATCAGTTTCAATTCACTTAATTTTAGATGAGTTATGAATAAATATTCTTAGGAAATTACATTCATCTGAGAAGACGCAGAGGCATGCATTGACCCTTGCACATCTAACTGCTAACCCATGCTAATCATTCTTCCTTAAGGAGGAGACTGACGAGGTGGAGTGGCTTCTATTGGGGGATAAAGGTGAACATCAGGCATCTTTTTCACCGAGAAAGGCCACCAGAGGACAAGAAGAGGTAATATTAGAGAAAGAGTGAAAGGTTTGTGAAGTCAATTTCTTGTCTTCTGCTTGGATGTATTTACTTTGCTTTAACTTTTTTTATTTGCTCTGCAAAATATAAAAACTCAGTTTATAAAGAATCTAAGCAATGAAAAATTGAATTCCGAATGGACTATGTTTGTCATTTGAATGTATGACCATTAAAATTGTATGTCAACTTGGATGTACCACGATTTTCAGTGGTTTGGCTGTTATGCAGCAATCATCCTTTATGGTGAGATATGACATAATGTAAAACCCCTGTGATGAGATCTGACATGAGCAGATAATCAGTTGAAAGTGAGTTTCCTCAGTGGTTGGCTTGCTTCCAATATTGATTGATGTCCTGGAAAAGCTCCCTGTTTTTATTGCTTAGCCTGGTTTGTAAATCATCTGACCTCCCTTTCTTCTGACTTGAGCCAATAGCCTGCTGATCTCATGATTTATATGACTCTAAAGGCCAGCAGCCTGCCATCCAACCTTGGAGTTTGTGGTAGTTACATAATCTGGTGTCAGGCTGGACTATTAAGAGGGAAGGGGTGGAGTTTAGCTTCTCAACCAGGTTGCAGCTTGATGCAACCGTATTTGCATTTGGAGACACAACAAAGATAAATAGTTCACTGGAGACACACATACTCTCTCCTCATGTTTCCCTGTGAGACATTTCTGTTGGCAGGACACATGGAGCTAACTTTTGGAGCCAGAGCATTGGAGCTGACAGAGCCACATGGAAACCCCTGCCAGTGCTGAGATGATGCTACCACCACAAGGTCCACAAGACTTCTCACCCAGTGGTCTGTGATTTTCCTGTATTTAGCATCATTGCAGGTGTTGTGTGAATCTGAAGAGGAATTTTTAGAATGGTATCGGACATATTTTCCACTACAGAACCTATGGGTATGATCTGGACTGGGCTAAGATGTTTTTTCAATGTACAATTGCTCTTTTATATAAAGCTTTTTCTTATACACAAATGAGTGTCTATGAATTTGTTTTTCTAGACATCCTGGACTAACACAGGTTTGTTAGACCCTGGGTAGTTTCTTTTTTTTTTTTGGCATCACTGATCTCTGGTGGAAGTGGGAGTGGGAGGCCCAGCCTTGCTGCTGCTGGATTTGAACTGCCAACCCAGTGGGCCGCAGTCCCGCACTCAACCACTACGCCACTGGGGCTCAGTCAGACCCTGAGTAGCTTGAGACTAGAAAATTCTCTACGTCTGATCCTCAAACTGGGAATGTGCCAGTCTCCACAATTATTTAAAGCGTTTTCTTAAGATCATTCTCTCTTGGTATATCTGTCTATCTCAGGCTCTAGAGATAGATACATCTAGAGCTATCTATCTATTTATCTATCTATCTATCTATCTATCTATCTGTCTATCTATCTATCACCTGTCTGTATATCTACATAGAGATAAAAATTCATGAAAACATTTCATTTTCGTTTTTCCAGAAACCTAAAAAGTACCTTCAAAAGTGTGTGAATGCATCTGTGTATATGTTCCAATGATTGTGCTTCTCCAGAGAAATGCCCCCCCAGCCCAAGTTAAGGAGTATATATAGAGATTACTTATAAGAAATCTATATAATTATATAGTCTCTTCTGCATAATTTTAATCAGTCTTTAACATAAACAATTCTATGTTCTGTTTTTTTCTGATCTCACTTTTAACATATTCTATTGAGGAAAAATTATAAACCATGAAATTCATCCATTTAAATTGTACATACAATGTTCCAATATAAAGACACAATAGGTTTTAATATTTATTCACAGGACTCTGCAACCATCACCATAATCTCAGTTTAGAATACATTCATCATCACCAGAAGACACATGGAACTCTCGTACTCACAGTGCGTCCCAGTGTACTTACACTGGCCCTTGTTTATGTCATGGGCCATAGGGTCAAAATGAAGTCATAGCAACTCTACATAGAAAACAACTACCTTTGCAGAAATCTTTATGGAAGTAGGCTGGCACATACTCTGCCTAAGATACAGTTGGTAGATTTGAACCATTGACCTTTTGCTTAGTAGCCAAAAGCGTAACTCCTATGCCACCAGGGCTCCTAGACAAACACCAATCTGCTTGATGTCTCTAGAATTCCTTGTTCTATATAGAATCGCACAATCCATGACCTTTTTGACAACTTCTTTAACTTAGCATACAATTTTCAAGATGCATTCATGTAATAGCATGTATCAATACCTCATTTTTAATTGACAAATGATATGTCAAATGATATGATATGTGTGGTTTCATACTCAACATTTTCTATTTGTCAGTTTAATAATCAGTTTGCTTATACTTAAAAATGAGGCTAAGGGGCTGAGCCCCGGTGGCGTAGTGGTTGTGCGCGGGACTGCAGCCCACGGGCATGGAGGTTCACTTTCAGCAGTGACTCCAAAGGAGCAAACACTGGGCCTCCTACTTCCACCACCAGAGGGCAGGGATGCCCAAACAACAAACAAAAAATGAAAAAAAAAAAATAAAAAAGGGCTGAGCCCCGGTGGCGTAGTGGTTGTGTGCGGGACTGCGGCCCACTGGGACGGAGGTTCAATTCCAGCAGTGGAGCTGGGCCTCCTACTCCCACCACCGGAGAGCAGTGATGCCAAAAAAAAAAAAAAAAAAATGAGGCTAAAATAACATCATGCATATGTTTTTATGTTGACATACACTTATATTAGTTCTGGACACCCAAGAATAGAATTACTGGGTCATGTGACAAATTTATGTTTAATGATCTGAAAATTGGTAAAGAAATTTTTCAAAGTTTTTTACCCTTTACATTCACCAATAAGAATGAGATCTTTGTTTTCTCTAAATTGGGGGCAACCTATTACTGCCCTTTTTTGTTCTATCCCATCCTTTTATATGGGACATTGGGGTTTGATATTCATATCCTAGGGACTTAATGATCCTAGGGACTTAATGATCCTAGGGACTTAATGATGTTCATCATTTTTCATATGCTTTTTTGCCCATTTGGGCATACTTTCTTAAAAAGAAATTTCCTTCCCTGTAATCTATTTTCTTTTTTTTTTGGGGGGGGGGCATCATTGCCCTCAGGTGGTGGGAGTAGAAGGCCCAGCCTTTGCTCCATGGAGCTGGAGTTGAACCTCCGTCCCAGTGGGCCGCAGTCCCGTGCACAACCACTACGCCACCGGGGCTCAGCGCCCCCTGTAATCTATTTTCTTTTGGCATCACTGCCCTGGTGGTTGGAGTAGGAGGCCCAGCCTTGCTCCTAGAGAGCTGCTGCTGGATGTGAACCTCCAACCCAGTGAGCCGCAGTTCCGCGCACAAACACTACGCCACTGAGGCTCAGCCTCTTGTAATCTATTTTCAATTAGTAATAACGAAATACATTGAATGCAAACTCACTGCCATCGAGACAATGCTGACTCACAGGGACCCGATAGGACAGAGCAGGACTGCCCCTGTGGGTTTCTGAGACTATAGCTCTTTCCAGTAGGAGAGAGCCTTTTCTTGCTCCTGTGAAACAGCTGGTGGTTTCCTTTAGCAGCCCAACAAGTAACCATGATGCAACCTGCATTATTGCTGGAACAAAAATAAGACAAAGAATCTCCTAAAATGTGAATAAAATGAGTTCTTCTGTGATTTCAGAACTAGCCTGAAATAGGAGTAGTTTAATCACTATGGTCTATGTGAAAATTCATATATATCAAGTGAAATAATTTTCATTGTTTATAGCCATGGGGAAAAAATGTGTTGAAATGGAAATGGCCATTTCAGGGAAGATACCATGTCTATGATTAAGAACTTGTTCAAATTCAGGCTCCAAAACTCCCTACCCATACATGATGTGTAGGTTTATTGTGCCAACCTGGCCAATAGGAACATGTGGGATTAATTGTGTTGCAGTTTAATTGCAGGGTAAAGAGATAAAAGGCTCAGCGAAGCCTGCCCCTTGCTTTCTTGCTCTCTGGTGATGAGACTAGCATGCAGCTGCTTTAACTAGTTCTCTGCCTCACTGTGTGAGCTACACTACCTGTGGGTCAGCCAACTTATGGATTATGTCCAGGATTGGCTCTTCGGTCTCAAGAGTTTGCTGACCCTGCCCTAGAGTATCAGGTTTCTTTGAGACCTGCTTCGCCATGCTGCTGGTGTGTACATTGCTTGAGATTGAGGCTGGTGGATCCTCTCCTCTTTCTTTCTTTTTTTTTTTGGGGGGGGGTGGTGGGGGTGGGGCAGTGCCTGGTGGTGTGAGTAGGAGGCCCAGCCTTGCTGCTGAATTTGAACCTCCATCCCAGTGGGCTGCAGTCCCATGCACAACCACTACGCCACCGGGCTCAGCCCTCCTCTCTTCTTTCATTGCTTGAGTTGAATATCCCATCTGGGTCTGTTTTACTAAACTCCAGAGCTGCTAACTGTTGGTGTTTGCTGCCTGTGGGCAGACTCTGAGAGCATTGCTCAAGGAAAGACTCAGCTGTCTGCTTCCTTGACTTTGGACCCTGCAGTCATTATGAGTTGAACGATTTCCATTATATTCACTGTTCCACCAAAGTAGTTGAACTGAGCCCTCTGTATTGCTCTATGGACCAAATATCTATTACATTCCTTTGTGCTGCATAAATCAATGTATGTCTGTATCATCTATCTATCTATCTATCATCATAAGTATCCTGGTTTTGTTTCTTTAAAGAACCCTGCTGCACACACCATGTGATCCATTTCTATGCTTCAGTTTCAAAATCTGTAACTTGACTAACAAGAGTGCTTACTTGTCTCCTAGAGAGGTTGAAAAATTAAATTTGATAGGGCACTCTTTGCACCAAGCTTGCCTATATTGAGCTACTGATCTATGGTATTTACTAGAATTAAATCATGATTTTTGTAAATGGTAACTGGAGATATGGAAATCATAAAGGTTACATAAAAACATGAACCAACTGTGCTTGTTTCTCCAGACACTCCAATAGAAGGAAAGGAATAGTGGCTCAGGTGTAATCAACTCTACTGCAGAGATACTCTGTGAACATTCAATAGCAGAGAAGGAGATGTTTTAAGAGGAGAGTGACGTGGTCTGGTTATATTTTAATAAAAAAGTTTAAAATTGACTTGGAGCTCATTTGTTTTTGAATGGTGACTTAGTTATGTTAGCCTTGCATCAAGGCTAATGCCGGAAGATAAGAAAAGCAGAATAGGCAACTTAGATAAATGAGACGCTCTCTGTAACTTTAAATCAGGTACCATCAATTAGACATGTTTAACAATTTCTGGCTCATTTGTGATCATCGAAAAGTAGAATGGCAGTAACATGAAGAAGGAGAAAAGAAAATGAGCCCCTGCACATGCGCCGGTGCATCACAGGCAGAGGACCCACTACTGACATGCTTTGAAGCATGCTCCGACACACCTGCTACTGTGCTACATTTCTTTTGTTGTTCTACTTTTCCTCTGCCTCATCTTGCAGCAGACAGAGACTGCAGCCCCACTACCCAGCTGCAACCATCACGTCTTCTAGAGGCCGTCCCACCCGCTGGGTAAGGAAGAAGACCTGTCCCTACACTCTAGATCAGTGCTTCCAAACCTTCCTCATGCCAAGACTCTTTAACACAGTTTCTCAAACTGTGGTGACCCCCAACCAGAAAATTATGTTCGTTGCTACTTCATAACTGTACTTTTGCTACTGTTATGACTCATCATGTAAATATCTGATAGGCAGAGTGTATTTTCATTGTTGCAATTGAACATAAAGCATAGTGTTTCATCGCAAAAAATTATGTAATTTTTTTGGGGGGCATCACTGCCCTCTGGTGGGAGTGGGAGGCTCATCCTTGCTCCTGGAGAGCTGCTGCTGGATTTGAACCGCCAACCCTGTAGGCTGCAGTCCCGCACTCAACCACTGCGCTACCCTGCGCTACCAGGGCTCAGCCCAAATTATGTAATTATATATTGTGAAATATTTATTTCTAATGACATGTAAGTGAAACTTTATCTTGAAACATGGTGTAGCATGGGTAACAGTCTTCACACCGGCACTCCTATGTGGGTGTATCTGCATGTGTGTGGATCTGCCTGGAAACAGATATAGGAGTGGTGTTCCAGTACTTAAGACCATTGAAAATCTGTGTGTTCCCACGGTCTTAGGCGACTCCTGTGAAAGGGTCATTCGACCCTCAAAGGGAACCCACAGGTTGAGAACCGCTGCTGTAGATTAATGACAGATGTGGTGGCCACAGACTTTGGTGGCCCCCGGTTGTGTTAAAGGACAGCAAAACTAATCCTGTGACCACACTTGTACCAAATATCCCATCTGCCCAGAGACTGGTGGTGGGCCCCCTCGTGCTGCCAAAATAGTTAGTGGAAGGGCATTATACAGGTTAAAACAATGGGGCACCTGTTGAATTATAAAAAAAGAAACAAAAGCAGCATGAAACAAACTCACATAAATTTAAATAAATGTAATGATACTATAATATTTCAGAGACAAAAACAACCTCAGATCACACCCCCCAAATCCCAGAATAAAAAGGCTCCAGCAAATAACTACGATAAAAAATAGAACACAACACATCCCCCTGGAAGAAATGGTAATGGAGTTACCCTATGAGATACTCAAGAGACATACAGAAAACCTCCAGGGATCAAGGAAAACATATATATTTGATGAACAGAAACCATCAAAAGACAGAAACTAGAAATCAATCTAGACACAGACTTTCAATACAAACTGTAAAAGACTAAAGAGAAGAAACCAGAGATGTGAGGCTGAAAAGAACTAAAAGTAAAAACCCAAAAAAGAGAGAAGTGGAGTATCATTACAAAACTTCCAAGCGGGGCTGAGCCCCGGTGGCGTAGTGGTTGTGCGCGGGACTGCGGCCAACTGGGTTGGAGGTTCAAATCCAGCGGCAAGGCTGGGCCTCCTACGCCCACCACCAGAGGCAGTGATGCCCCAAAAACCAAAAAAGAAAAACAAACAACAACCAAAAAAACACTTTCAAATGCAAAAAAGTCAGAATGCTATCAATATATAGCAGTAATTTAAATGTATGAAGGTAAAACTAAATCATGGAGTAACCCATAAATTAGAACCAGAGGAAAAAAAGAAGAAAATCTATTTAGTCAATAGAAAAATCAAAAACAAAAAAGAAAATGCAAAGAAAATCTATTAGCAAAATGAACTCTGCAGGAAAAAAATAGAGAAAGGAAAACAATTACCAGCAGCAGCATCACTAAGAAATAAAATAGTTTTTTGTTTTGTTATTGTTGGCATCACTGCCTCTGTTGGTCGAGGGCTCTACCCATTTCTGCTCCTGAGAGCCGCCGCTGGATTTGAACCACCAAGCCCACGGGCTGCACTCCCGCACTCAACCACTTACGCCACCGGGGCTCAGCCCTAAATAAAAGAATTTGATGAGCGATGCCACCAACACCGCAAACTTAATACAACCCAGTGTCAACATTGAGTTCATACTGAATGAAGTCTGATAGTCACTGCTATCAAGTTGATTTCAACTCATAACAGTTCTATAGGACAGAGTTGAACTGTCTCTGTGGGTTTTTGAGATTGTAAATCTTTATGAAAGTAGGAGGTGTCATCTTCTGATTTTGAGGCTAGCAGCCCAATGTGTACTGTGCCACCAGGGCTTAGTACCTGATGGTGGTTACAATGAATGTAAAAGGGTGATTATGTCACCTAAGAAATCATGTAAAAGTTTGGGTAAGAGTCAATCCAACAAGAGGATATAACCATATTAAGTCTCAGTACACCAGAAAGGGGGGGGGACTAAGATATTCAAATCAAACATTGAGAAAAGAAATAGACTGTTTCACCATAATAGTAGGAAATACCAACATATTACTTTTGATAGTGGATAGACTCAGTAAATATACATAAGATCTGTGAAAAACAAAACAACAATTAAATAGCTGGACCTCCTGGCCTCACTCTGGCCCACAATGTACATTCATTGGCAGTGACATGGACCATTCTCCAAAATAGACTATATCTTAGGCAAGACAGCAAAATTTAATACCTCTTTGCATAACAAATTGGTACAAAGCAACTTCTTGTAAAACTGCTTTAAAATTAACACTCAATCACAAGAAGAACAGGGAAAAAACTACTTGGGCAAAAGAAGAAATAAAAATAAAAGCAACAACAACAACAAAACACCTAGAATCAAAGGAGGATGAAAACAAAACATGTTAAAATCTTTGAGACACAGTCAGTGCAGTGATCCGCAGCCTCCTTATAGAAGCAAATGCATACAACACCCTGAAAACATGTTCTTTAGATTCACTTGTTGTTCTTCCCAGCTCTCATCATCATGGAGGTGTTTGTATTATAGTTGGGAAAGCACTGAGAATCGACTGTTCAAGCTGATAAAAACTACTCCATCAATTCAACATTTTTGCAAATATATATTTGCATGTGCTGGGAATATGCCTGTGCATATAGTAGATCAAAGAAAAAATGAAGGTATTCATATTTTTTGGTCATAGCCAAATATTGAGAGAAAGGTTCTAAATCTTCTTGGGTGAATAGTGACTGTAGTCTCATAAGGTTTTGAGCAGCCAACTACAGTGCAAGCAAATAAAAGATTGAAACCAGTAATTACTTGACAGGACTTGCAGGCCACAGAATTGTAAGCCTCTGCTTGCCTGACCTACGACGTATTAGAGCATGGTGAGGGAAATCACGGTGAAGGTCTTAGAGAGAGTCAGGGGAAGATGTTGAACAAAATTCCAAATCACTAAAAGCAGACTCACTGATCTGAGAGAGAATAGTAGAATTCCCAAGACCGTGGCCCTTACTCACCATTTATACTGAAAATGTAACTCCTCCCACCCCACCCTGACCCCCGCTGCCCTGTGATTGGCTAATAGTCAAACAACAGCAAGGCATATAAAATGAGTAATGACAGATAAGAGAAATGTACTCCACATCATAGTCAAACATAGAGTCCAATGGGGCGACCATTTTCCCAAAATGAAATTTCTGAAGCCAAGAAGGGGCAATAAAGAAGGATAAATCAGAGAGAAGGTGGGAAGACTGCTTTTTGATGAAGAAGATTGCAAATAATGTTGTGAAATAGAAAGTTGAATGGAGTTATAAATTGCTTAGTAGAGAATTATTTTGCCACGTAACATTTCATTCTAAGAATAACGAATTAAAAAATGCATAAAATATCAAAGTTAGCAAAAAATTTTTTCAACAGATAACATTGTTATAAAGGAAAATAGTACAGTACATTTTCTGAAATTATGAACACTGGTTGATGGGGATTGCATTCTAATTAACAGAGACATCCTGTATGTCAGAGTATAACTGAACTTATGGACTTTTCAGTGTCTGTGACCTTTTGAAACTCAATCACTTGGCATTCTTCAGAGGCACCTCTGGGTAGATTTGAGTTGTCAGCCTTTTGGTTAGTAGCTGTCCTGTTTGCATTACCCAGAAATCCAGGATGAAAAAATTCTTGGCCTCTATCAATTTCACCATAACACACACTTCTGAGTAAATCTTACCTTACGCTTGAGGTTGTAGCACCCATAACTTTGGATACTCCATTCTCTCAGATGCACAGGAAGATACATTTTTTCTTATTTTCCAAAACTAAAGCACTTATTTTTTGCATATGATAGATTATGTTTTGACCCAAGCAAAACAAGATCTACTTCATTTTATAAGTTATTTGTAAAAACCAGTCTCCCTCAACAAGGTCAGCAAGGCATGACTCAGTAGCCCATGTTTTATCCATTCCTTTTTTTCCCCAGAGTAACTGAGTCTATCAATTCACAAGTGATTTTGGTTATCTCCTAAATAATTTAGAACACAGAGAAGTGATCTTCTATGATTTGGGGGGAGGGTAATGTGAGTCACATTCATCTAATAGCAAGATTGATGTCCCAACTCTGTCTGAAGAATTACAGCTATAAAATGAATGGCCTGGGGCTGAGCCCCGGTGGCGTAAGTGGTTGAGTGCGGGACTGTGGCCTGTGGGCTTGGCGGTTCAAATCCAGCGGCAGCTCTCAGGAGCAGCACTGGGTAGGGCCCATGACCACCAGAGGCAGTGATGCCCCCCTCAAAAAAAGACAAAAACAAACAAACAAACAAAATGAATGGCCTGGTAATTTCTTGTAAAAGTTTCTATCACAATAACACTGTTCTTGCACTAAGCAGAAATACATTAGTCTCTCTGTTTCAGTCATTTAAGAAATATTCTTTTGCATGTATACAAACACATACAAAAACCAACCCCAACATGGTTAACTATTTGAGTCTATCAACCTGAAGACCATTCATCTCTGTTTTATTAACATGTAAGTAGTTGTGCCAGAAGAACGTGGTTCTACAACTGATATGAAAGTACAATAAAAAAGTTTTGATAAAATTATTATTATTATGCAAGGAGCTTACTTATATTTTACCTATTCCAGAATGTTTCTAAGGATCCCTGGTTGCACTAAAGTGTTTGGCTGCTAATCAAGTGGACAATACACATACAGGTGTAGTATTTTGCAGTGTAACTGGTCCATATGAAATAAGAATCCATACATATTTACTCAAGTTCATGTATTTTTATCTGTGCATGTATTATCACAATAAATATTTGAGAGTAGATATTTTAACATTTGGTATGTTATGCTTTGCTTTATTTCACTTTATTTTTGGTCATCAGCATCTGTTAATAAGGTTCTTGTTTGTTTGTTTTTAGGGGGGCATCACTGCCTTCTGGTGGTCGTGGGAGCTACCCAGTGGGGAGAGTCGCCGCAGGATTTGAACCCCCAAGCCCGTGGGCCGCAGTCCTGCACTCAACCACTTACGCCACCGGGGCTCAGCCAATAAGATTCTTATAATATGTTATTTTATCATCACCTAGACGGGGTTTTTTAAATTATATTAAATGCTGGCTAAAGTATGTATATAGGCATCTGAAAAGATAGGGTGGCATTACAGGCTTCTTTTATTTAGTATAATTCATAATGCCATCTGTTTTCCTTATTCAACTTGATGGAATCCTTGCATTTAAACAGGCTCTCTTAAAGCTAAGCTAGAGATTATCATAAATGTTGTGCAGCAGATTAAGGATTCTCTAAGAGAGATGCACTAGTTATTACACTTGGGGAGATCTTATGATCTGAAAAATATGGTAATTCTATCATTGTAATTGATAATAATCTTAGGGAGAAATACTTTGACAAAAGTGCAAATATTTTTCTATTTTCTACATGTTTTTAATCCTGTACTGTTAGCATCACATGGCCAAATTATTTTTAGGCATCACTGGCCTCTGGTGGTGGGAGTAGAAGGCCCAGCCTTTGCTCCTGTGAGCTGGAATTGAACCTCCATCCCAGTGGACCGCAGTCTCTGCACACAACCACTACACCACTGGGGCTCAGCCATGGCCAATTTTAACATGCAGCTATCAATGATGTGACTGGTGAAATTGTGAAAATTTGTTTTCATCATTCCTTTGCATTTATTAATTAGTTATTTTATATGAAAGAGCTGTTATGTCTTTCCTATTTTTTTGCTCTTTAATTACTTTGATCAGTTTTCATCACTGATATTTATTCTATCTTATTCTATGAGCTATGCTTTACAAATGGCTGTAGCCAACACTGACAAGGGACTGTGATGAACTGAAGCTGGATTCTAAAGAATTGTAGCATGAGAACTGTCATTTTTGTGCTCAGGAGAGACCAATCCTTGGGAAAGAACGCCATGCTTTGTAACATAGAGAGTAGGTGGAAAAGTAGATCTTCCTGGAAGTGGGCTGACACAGTGGCTGCAACTGTGACACAGGTACAACGGTTGTGAAGACAGTGCAGAACTGGCAGCATTCCAGCCTGTCATATATTTGAGTTAGAACTAACTTCATGTGTTAACAACATCTATTATTGTTCTTAGTCAAAATTGCCCAAGTTTTGGTGAAGGGGAGCTCTTGTGTTCTATCATCTTCATCATTCAAAAATACATGCTTATATAAAATACTTTTAAAGAATTAGTGTTTAAGGCATATTTTCATTATTCTCTGGCATTATGAGAGTTTTCAGGCCTATCTTGTTCTTTCTTGCCTTTTATCTGTTTCTTCAAGAAGCCCTAGTTTCATTGATTGGAAACTGATGTTAAGGAACCAAAATTTAGGTATTAAAGGTGCTCCTGTTATAACCTAGCATATTTTAAGGTTTAAAATAAATGCTATTCTTTCTTATTTTTCCTGTTGTCAAGAACAAGTGCTATGGAAATAACTGGAATGAAGACTCTCAATCTGCATGAGGCAGAATTAATCATTATAACATTGATTGGATCTAAGAATCATTTGAGTTTGTGGGGCTGTGTTCTTTGCTGAAATCAATGGACATTCTATCCTGCCACTTGACATGCTTGATCAAATCATATAAATTGGGTCTTGCTCTCACTTCATTTCTATGAAGCCAGAGTAACACTGTCTGAATTAGCAAAAAACACACCTAAGTCAGATACTACAACCAGGGGTACAAAATCTAGCCAGAGACTAGCCTTTATCACATTTCCCAGCTTCCTGCTGCTCAACATTCAGTCCGAAGACAGAATGCCAATTTCAATTCATTAACCTTAGTGACATATTTCCTTTCAGCAGAGCATAAATAAAGTTTGACTATGAGTTGAAGTTTCCTGTGCCATATTCTCTGCTCCAGCTCACTAACTGTACGCACAAAGCTCTTTTCAACCAATAACTACAAGTAGAAAAATGGCAACAGATTTAAAATTTAAACGACTCCAGGCAATGTGTTGACCTAAATATTCTGTCAGTGATTTAAGAGGTACTCAGTGGCTTGAGGCAGGAACAGAAAGGAAGCTGGAAAATTCTCCCCATGAATAATCTCAAGCAACTACAGGGCCATATTTTGTCCTTAGGTCTCTGCACACGACTCAGTAATGTTCTCATCTTGGCAAAACCAACAGGACCTCTGCACTGTGAACACAATATTAAGCTCAAAATAGGCAGTGCTTAGAGAAAGACTGATGATGCCAGAGTCTGGAGTCTTTCAGAGATTTAGTATGCAGAATTATGACTTTGGAGACATCCAGAAAAGACAGGCAAATCTTAATGTATTTGAAGAGTAACTATAAATAACACATCGACTGGAAGTGTAGATGAATAAGATGAATACTCAGAAGGGCTGCTAGGATTCACTGTAAGAGTGTTTATGGGCCCTTATGCTTTTAAAATATAAGAAAAGCTGAGCATCAAATACAGTTTGAGGAATACTGACATGCATTCTTTTTAACAACAAAGTTTTCTCAGCATCTACATCAGCCATACAATTCTAACTAATGATCGTTTCACATTGCGACAATCAACAACAAGAGAAAAACTCTGAGTGAGGATAAAGAAATCATCCTTGTTTTTATTGTATTCTTTTTTATGTGTTTGCCACTCCCTAGCACACTCTCTGTAAGGAAAGCAGTATTTTAGTTTCTCTTGGTCGAATTTATGGTCTTTGAGTGAAGCTGGAAAATGCATGGTACACCCATTTACTCTATGAAGCATCAATGACAATCAGGGCTGGGTTACTTGGAAGGTAAACACAGTCCTACTAGTGCCTATTGACTAATACACAGAGAATATTTTTATATGGATTTCACCACATTTTTTGTGTGGGCATCACTGCCCCTGGTGGTCATCTCAGTGCTGCTCCTGAGAGCCACTGCGGGATTTGAACCACCAAGCCCGCGGGCTGCAGTTCCACACTCAACCACTTACGCCACCGGGGCTCAGCCCTTCACTACAGTGTTTGTCACTGTCCTCACTTTTAAATAACAGAAAAAGGCTGTACATAAATTTGGAAATTGCATTTTCATTTTATTCCGCTGTGGGGAATAAAAAGAATGAACCATATACTGGTCAATGCATTTGAAAAGAAGAAATATTTTTATAGACAACTATGAGGAAAGTACACTTTATTTCTGATAACAAAATGATCAGTTTTATTTCATTCTTCAAAAATGAAATGCATCAATATACAGATTGTACGTAATCTGGTCAACATATAATGATATAATTTATTGCATTTCACAGTGTTTGGCTATAAGATATTATTCCTGGTAATACAAATGGATTTTCATAAACACTATACTGGGCTACCATGTAGCAATTGATTTTGAAGATGTATAGTCAAGAAACTCTAGTCTATGTGACTGATGAAATAATAATCCAGCAATTACATCTATCATGTGAGCAGATTTGATGATATGCAGTAGTATCCTGACATAGCACCGAACTACCAGATATTTCATTTATAGGGTAAACATCATTTAGAGTACAGTATCTCACTGCAGTGCTTCTTTGAAAAGGCATAAAAGGCAACCCACTCATAAGACTGCTATTAAATCACTTGAACACATTAGGAAAGGAGAAAGAACACTTCTTTACATTAAACTTGTGTTGCAAGTTTTCACTTATTGATCATCAGAAAATCTTTTAAAGGAGCTGTTTCTATTTCACTTCCAGTTAGTGTCATCTGTTCTTTATATAAGTTTTCTCATGTTCTTTTATATGTGTTAAAAGCCATCGGGGAGTCACTTAATAGGACTGAACTTGTGGGTGGGGAAAAGCATAAGGATATATCTATTTTCAACTGATTCATATATTTAAGCAGCAGTGATTACATTCCTACCAATGCCTGTTAGAATAAAAAGGAACTAGACACATGAAATTGATGTCTCTGTCAGTACTATAGAAATGAAGCCATTCTGAAGCCAAATAAAGTCAGGGTGTGTTAGTCCAGATAGACTAGAGAAACAATTTCATAGACACGCACATGGATATAAGGGTATGATTTATATACAAGAGGTATGGAACATTGAGAAAGCATCCCAACCCAGTCCAGTTCAAAGTCATAAGTCCAATATTAGCCTATTTGCCTGATACCCGTCTATAAAGTCTCCTTCCGACTCACAAAGTCACAAGCCAGTGGGTGCAGAGTCCTGACACTGGCAGGGCTTTCCCCATGACTCCTCACTTCAAGGGCTCAGGGTCTATCAACAGCATATAGTGGCAGTAGAAGCAATTCAGCATTGGCAGGGGTTTCCATATGGCTTCTCCAGCTTCAGAGTTCTGGCTCCATCAGGGCAAAACCATGTGACTTCTCCTCTGGCTCCTCCAGTTCCTCGGATGCTGTCATCTTGTCTTGTCAGTTGTGCGACTCCCAACAACTGGGAAAAATGGTCTCTCAACTCCACAAGTGAAATACTGTGAGACTTTCCAGAATTTTCAGGAGAAAGTCATGCCCACTCAGAGGCCTCATTGCCTACTCAATGACTATCTCCAGATTAACAGGCTAGACTCCACACCTACATCTCAATCATGAAATTGACATAGGTACATGACCGCCACACAGGGAAAATATACATAGCTTCACTAGGTAACTCCTTTTTTTTTTTTGGCTTGATAATTATTTACTGATTATATGGTCTTTAAATAAGGATTCAGATGACTAAGTAACCAAATATGATCAAATACAATGATTAAAATAGGAATGTGACATAATACAGATATTTAAAATGCCATAATATAAGGCAATTAAACTGAATATATTAGTGCAAAATGACTTTTGTTTTGCTACAACAATTAAATACTTCATAGGACAAACGAAGCCTCTTAAAATGATAATTAGTAAAAAATAACATTCTTCTGGTATAAGTCTTGTTTTATATATCTGTCACTTAGATTTTTAGTTGCCAAAACATCTATGTCATTACATGATACAAATGGATTATAACCCTAAGAAGATGCAATCTGTTGCAATTGTGAGTTTCATATGAAGTGAATTCTCTAACTTGTCTGAAAATTGTTCTGTTTTAATTTCAAATAGTTCACTTATTTGTGGCAGTTACAAAATCTCCTGTCAACTTGTTAGGGAGTGAAGTCTAGCCTGTCCATGAGGCCATAGCCAATGAGGCCTCTCTGAGGATTCTGGGACCTTCTGTATTCCTCTCTGTCGGCGAGGTGCTCTCTGCTTCATATTCCTGAAGATGGGACACATGGACCTACGCTAGAGTTCTGCAGCTGGAGAAGCCACCTGGAGACATGTGTGCACTGAGATGCTTACACATCCACTGACCCCGCAAGGCTTTCCAGCAATCGACCAATGATTTTCCTGCATTCGATGTCATTGCATGTGGTGTGAGTCTGAAGAAGGATTTATCAATTGGTATTGGACATATGGTCTACTATCAGACTTATGAACTTGATCTGGACCAGGCTGGGATATTTTCTCAATGTACAGTTGCTCTTGTATATAAAGCTCTTTCTTATACACATTTGAGTTTCTGAATTTTGTGAATTTGTTTTTCTAGTCTGCCCAGACTAAAAAAAATGAAACAAAAATATAAATAAATTATGTGCCAGTCAAATAAACTTTCTGTGTAATAAAATTTTAAAATATTAATAATAGTATATCTCTGTACTTACTAGATTGGTAACTCAAAAGACAAACAGAGGCAAAGATTACAGACCTATCAATGCTCTGTCAGTAAAAATGAGCTAGACCCATGACATGGATGCCATTGTCAGTATCATACTGTCTCATAAAAAGGAAAGCTCATTAATTAAAATAAAATCTTATTGAAAATGAAATCTATATAAATATATTTAAAAAGTGCAATAAATTCATTTTAAAAGTAGAAATTAATAAAATTTAACTTGTCTCTTAACAAGTTAGAACACCAGACAGGTGAAACTACAAAATCATTGGTAAAATCTACAGATTACAACATTTGATTCTTATCTATGGATATATTCTTAATAGTTGTTTGACATGTAGAATTATCTGATAACTAATTAGAAACCCCATAATGTACTCTAACATCACTACCATTTAATACATTGAGAAGGGCAATTTGGGGCTTGGTTGTAGTTAGTTTTTTAAACAGCTTTAAAGTTTATTTGATTTTAAATGGGATACATGTATTTTCTTTTCTGTAACTGCTAGCTTCCTTGTATAGGTAGAGATAGAAGCAAGCTATAAAGTAAATGTAATTTGGAAACAAGAGGAAACTGGCCTTTGGTGGGTTCCTTTGTGGTGCTTTGCCATGGTCACGGCATCCATGTTAATATTGAATATTGGTACTCTCTTTTGTTTTTCCTACTTCTTCACTTTCCTTACCAGTCCATGGCTTACCAACTCTGGCTCCACAAAATCTGTAATGTTCTCCTTGTGATTTCAATTACCATGGCTGGTGTGTTCCTTTAATTTTCATCACCAAACATCTCTCCCTATACAACAATTCCTTCCTGTTTAAATTTATCATCTAATGTAAAATCTCATCCTTTCACTTGGCTACTCAGAAATATTTGGTATTTTCCTCCTAACTCAAAAACTAAACTTCCTAATTGCATCCACAAAGTATTTGTCAGACCAAACTTGATATATTGTGGGAAATCCACATCCAACACTCTCCCCAGTATTCCCTACACTTGTTGGGTACTCCTGGGTCATTTTTGACTCTTAGTGAGCCCAATATGCAAAGCTGAACTGTCTGTTACTACTTTCTTGGCTGAAATCTTTATAAGAGAAGATGAACAGGTCTTTCTTCCATAGCTCCTCTGGATGAGATACAGTGGTCAATGATGGGTTAGTAGTCAAGTACTCTCATAGGTCCAGTAACCACCTATATTCTCATTCTCTCTCTATTTAAATGCCTGAGAAATACATGCTATTTTCTTCTACCAAAATTTTCTTTTTTTTGGGGGGGGGGGGGCATCACTGCTCCTGAGAGCTGCCGCTGGATTTGAACAGCCAAGCCCGCGGGCCGCCGTCCCGCACTCAACCACTTATGCCACCAGGGCTCAGTCCCATCTACTATATTTTTCAACCTTAAAAAATCCATTCAAGTTAATATATCTACCCTCTACCCTCTCATTATTGATTTTTCCTTCTTTCCCTCTTACCCATGGTAACAATCTAATAGCATTTCTCCTTATGTGAAAACCTCATCTTGATTTTTTTCTAATAGGGAGATTATTCAATATTTTCCCTATTTTAATTGACTTATTTCACTTGGCATAACATCAGTCATGTTTATGCATATTATGTAGTGTTTTTCAAATTTATCAATATTTGTTTCCATTAAAGAGTATTCTATTATGTGTACATATCATAGTTTATTTATCTACTGTTCCACGGATGGACGTTTGGATTGTTTCCACTCTTTTGCTATTGTGAATAATGCTATGATAAACATGAAGGTACTGGAATGTCTAAGAGGTCTATTCTCTTTATATCCTGGCCACTATTTGTTGCTTTCTGTTTTTCTTTTTCTTTTTTTTTTTTTTTGAACTATGCTATTCATGCTGGAGTGACATGATATCTTATGGTGGGTTAGATTCTTTTCCATCTAAAGTGACTTTTCTTCATGCATTTATTAGCTGCCTGAAAGTGTTTGGTGAAGTATATGTATCTTCTGCCCATTTTTTAATTTGATGAACTGTTTTTCTGTTGTGGAAGTGTTGAAAGTTACTGTAAGCTTTAGGGATTAGTCCTTTATCTGATATTCAATCCCCCAACTTCCCCCCAAACTGTGGCTTCTCTTTTTACTCTATTGGTCGCATCTTTGAGTGCACACAAGTGTCTATTTAAAAAATCAAAACAAAACCGTTTATTGGCACTTACTCCACATATCACAGGATTCAATAGTTCAACCACTTCAAGAAGAGCTGTAGAATCATCCCCACAATCAATTTTAGAACATTTTCTCCACCCCCATGGTGAAATCATTTAAAAAGAGTCGTGTAATCACCAACCATTCTTGAGAGTGCTCCCTCGTACCCTCTCACATACACTGCTTGCTCCCACACCCCCTCACCCTCCTGATGTCCCCCACCCCACCCCTACTCCCCTTTCAACCCTTGTATCAGTTCTTATCTCCATGTTTCTACTCCTTACAAGTGTGTACGTTTTAACAAGGCTCAATCATTTACATTGTCTTCTTTTGACTGTGTGTCTTCAGATCAGTTTGCTAGCACATGTGTGCCTTTATTAGGTTTCCTCATTTGTAGCTCTTTTATTCATTGGAGATTTTCATAGTCTTAGATTTTACATTGGGATTTATCTTAATCATCGTGAGAATGTTTCATACACATGGTGTGAAATTGGGGTCCTGTTTCATTTTCTTGCAAATTGATATCCAGTTCTTCAAGCACTATTTGCTCAAATGACTGTCAAGGATGTCTCTCTTTCCATTTGGTATATTTTTGTTTGACATTTTCTGTTCACATTTTTTAGCCTTTGCATCATTGAAGATGCAGGGAAAAAATCTCATTCTATGAAGCTTTTCTTGATCACTCAGTCAAGGACATATGACCCTTCTACTTTTTTTTTCCTCAAGAGCTTAACTATATAATACCTGTAGAGGAGGTAGGTGAATTATATTTTACCAAAAGCCTAGCAAAATTGACTGGCACATAATATGCATTACAGCTGTTTATTAAGTGTGGAATAAAACATATTAAGTGAAGTCTTTTACTACCTTAATTTGTTCAAACACGCAGCACATAGTCTTCGCTGTGCATTCAGTCTGCAGAAAGGGTGAAGAGAGTATATCAAACTTGTTTGAAAGTTTATTTTGTCTTCTTAAGGACAAGGTATCCTTAAGCCATACAGGTATTCCTTCCTCACTCAAAAAACTAATTTTCTTGACTGGAAAGTGAACAATTAGAGCTTTTAATTCACCAAGAATCAAATATCTGACAACTTATTTCCCACAAATATCCCCCACTGAAGACCAAAATGAACACACCTCTACGTTAACATTGCACTAACGAGCTGGCAACTGATTACTGGTTTCCAAGCACAGAAGTCCCCACCCCCATAATTCACAATGGTCAGTTTGCCTGAACCATTGCTGTGACCAATGGTCTCTTTTCTGTGCACTTTTTCACACATGGGGATACTTCATTAGATTAACCAGTATTAAAAGGGTTATCTGCAATTTTTATAAATACAAGTACGACAACTATTTTACTGGAATAGGGGATTAAAAGCCTCACCTAATCCATTTGCTATTGAGTTAATTTTTATTCATGAGACCCCATGTGTAGAATCATGCTCCGAAAAGTTACCAGAGGCTGTTTTTTCACACCTTTCTCTCCTGGTGCATCTTAATGGACTCAAGATTCCCACCTTTCAGGCAGCAGGTGCAGAGGAGTGTTTATTCACAATACCTAGCAAGTCTCAAAAATGAATTCTGTCAAAATTAGTACACATATAACAAATAGTGACATTGTTTCCAATGGGAAAATAAAGAGTTTGAAGAGGAGTGAAAAGTAATTGCTGCATTGACATTTGTCCATTGATCTTGCCAACTAACAATGTGATATTTATTGGGTGTAGCTATGTTGCAGAAACAGGAGAGATTATGGAAATATGGAGTTGACTATATTGTCCCCTTTACTGGGCTTTTTAAAACAAAACAAAACACAAAAGCACTTAATTTGGTAAATCAACCAAGCAGTCTCTGAAAAATCCATTTCTATAACATAACTGAAATCTCTGCTCACACAGTGAAATTGGTTATTTGAATCCTAATATGCAGTTGATATTCCAATTAAAAACATTTATGTTTTGTTACATACAAATAAAATTAGAGGATTCTAACAATGGCAAAATGGGTAAATAATACGTGAAACCAAAATGAGAGAAGTTATTATAATTAAATAAATACTTTGTGATCAGAGAAGTCTTGAAGCATTAAAAAAAACCAATATGTTTTTCTTTTCAGCCACTGTCAGCCACAATATGCAACACTGGGTAGGGCCACAGGCATAGAGGTGTTCAATTAAGGAGCTTAAGAAGGATCATTTTTCATCTTTATCTCTGAATCCTTCACTAAGATTTGCAACAATGATGCTTCAGGATTGTGCCAAATATATCCCACAGTTTTCATATCAATACTATCCTTATATGAATTGAGGTACCAAGAAGATGAAGATAGGGCTTTCAGACATTAGAAACACTCACTGTTAGCTTTTATAATCAGATGAAAGAAATAGTGGACACCTGTGGTTTGGATAGGTCTGAAGGATTTCATAAGTGTATTCTCACAAGTTCTCAGGTGATGGCACTGACACAGGTCATGGAGCATAGGCTAAGCAATAAGGTTGCAGTCATGTATTCCTCATAAATGAGCTAATGACCAAATATGTCTACTGGATGCTTGAAATGTGGTTAGTATTGAGGGCCTCTGGGTGGAGCAAACAATTAGGTACTCAGCTATTAACCTAAAGGCTGATCATTCCATTCCACATTGGGGTATCTCTCGATCAGTGGTTCTCAGCCTTTCTTTTTTTAAATCATTTATTGGGGGATCATATAACCTTTATCAAAATCCATACATGCATCATTGTATGTCAACCACATTTGTACACTTATTGCCATCATTATTCTCAAAACATTTTCTTTCTACTTAACCTCTTGGTACCAGCTCATGTTTTTCCTCCCTCCCTGTTCCTCCCTCCTTCATGGACCCTTGATAATTTATAAATCATTATTTTATCATATTTTACACTGTCTGATATCTCCCTTCACCAACTTCCCTGTTTACCATACTGCAGGGAGGAGGTTATATTTAGAACACTATAATTGGTTACCCCTTTCTATCCCACCTTCTCTCCACCCTCCTGGTATCACCATTCTCAGCACTGGTCTTAAAAGGATCATCTGTTCTGGATTCCCTATGTTTCTGGTTCCTATCTGTACCAGTGTACATCCTCTGGTCTAGCAAGATTTATAAGGTAGAATTTGGATCATGATAGTGGGCGGGGGAGGAGAGCATTGAAGAACTAGAGGAAAGTTGTATGTTTCATCATTGCTACACCACACCCAGACTGGCTTGTCTCCTTCCCGCAATCGTTCTGTAAAGGGATGTCCCATTACCTACACATGGGCTTTGGTTTTCCCATCTGTACTCCGCCTCATTTACAATGATATAATTGCTAGCTCTTTGATGCCTGATACTTAAATCTCTTTGACACTTCATGGTCACAAAGGCTGATGTTTCTTTCACGTGGGTTTTGTCGCTTCTGAGCTAGATGACCACTTGTTTACTTTTAAGCCTTTAAGACCCCATACATGATATCTTTCGATAGCCAGGTACCATCAGCTTTCATCACCACATTTGCTTATGTACACATTTGTCTTCATCAATCATATTAGGAATTTGGGCACACAGTGATAAGATTTTTTGTTCTTTGATGCATGATAACTGATCCTTTCAACTCCTCGTGGTCACACAGGTTCGTGTGCAACTCCCTTGTGGGCTTTGTTGCATCTGAGCTAGATGGCCACTTATTTACCTTTAAGAACCCAGACACTCTATCTTTTGATAGCTGGGCACCATCAGCTTTCTTCACCTCTTTTGCTAATGTACACTTTTGTCTTCAGTGATCGTGTCTGGAAGGTGAACTTCATGAAATGCCAATTTAATTGAACAAAGTGTTCTTGAATTGAGGAAATACTTGAGTGGACATCTAATGTCCATCTGCTGCCTTAATATTAACCCTATAAGTATATGTATGTAGACCTATTTCCCCATCATCTTATTTAAATATATTTACCTATGTACATGCCTGTATTTAGATGGCTATAAATGCCCTTTCTCCTATTTCTTTCCTCTATTTCCTTTTGCCCCTCTATCATGTTCAGCCTTCAGCTGAGTTTCAGTAAGTTCTTTTAGTTGCATTACCCTTAATCAATCCCTACCCGGCCTCTCACACCTTCCTTGCCACTGATTTTGGATCACTTATAGTTCCCTTGTCTCTGAGTTGGTCAACACCACCTCCTTTCCCATCTCCTCCTCAACCTTTCTAATGCTGTGACCCTTTAATCCTGTTCCTCACGTTGTGGTGCCCACTCAACCATAAAATTATTTTCATAGCTACTTCAAAACTGTAATTTTGCTACTGGTATAAATCAGGTGACTGCTATGAAAGAGTTGTTTGACTCTCCACAGGGGTCACAACCCAAAGGTTGAGAACCTTTGCTTTAGGTAAAAGTCCTAGCAATGAAGAGAGCCCTGCTGACATAATAGTTATGTTTTGGGTTACTAACTGCGAGGCTACTAGTTTTAAATCGCCTTATGAGAAAATGGATTTTGTATTCCCGTAAAAAGTTAAAGTCTCTGAAACCCACAAGAGTAGCTCTGCCCTGCCTTATAGGGTCACTGTGAGTCATATTGATCCCATAGCAGTGAGTAATGAACTACCAACAATCCAGCCATAGGACGCCCTCTTGGCACCCAGTTTTACTCTGACATACATGAATCAGAAATTATACCACAGGACTAAATGGCAGTTAGATAGGATATATATCACATCAGTGCCTTAAGATGAAAAATATAATGCAAATTATGTCATTGATGTACTTATATTAATTAAATATTAAATTACATTACTTCCAATATGTTGGGAATTATAATATGAGGTGACTTCAAAAATATTGTGGAAAATGGAATAAAGAGAATGGAATATCTCCACCAATTTTAAAGTCTCCTTATATTTTATTTATTTTTTAATGTATGTGATGAAAAATAATTATAAGTGTGGTTCATATTATATTTTCTTTGACGAGTACTTCTCTAGTTAGAGACAGACATGCACCAAATTAATTAAGTTTAGGATTAAGTCTCTCCCTTGAGGAGTCCCCCTCCAAAGGCCTATGATGGATTCTAGCAAAATTATACTTTCCTTGTGCACTCTTTTCCTTAAAGAGGAAACTTTAGATGATACAAGCTTCAAGTCTCATAAAATATAAATCTGCTTTGTTGTCTGCACAGGAGACAATTCATTGCCATGGTTGTGACTCTTGACTTTGGGCAGAGGCAGTCATATGCCTCCTCCTAAATTTCCCCTGCTTTCCTGCCTCATGCTCCAAACTGCCTATCAGCCATCCCCTTTTAGAAATCCTACCACTATCAGGCTTTATTCTGCTTGAAGGCAGTCATTGTTATTTGTGGTTGTTTATTAATTTCCTTGATATACCAACTGAAATGCATGGCTATGGAGTCCTTTCTGACTCATAGTTAGCCTAGGGAAAGAGAAGGCCTCCCCTATGAATTTCTGTCAATCTTTTTTGAAGTAGAAAGCCTCATCTTTCTTTCAGGGAGTGACTGGTGGTTTCAAATCACTGACCTGGTGGTTAACTACCCAGCTTGAGAACCACCATGACCCCAGGCCCCCTCCTCCAACTCATCCTCAGACTACTACAATACTCATCTAAGAGCTGTATTTGACTACCACAAATCACAAAGACCACACCAATGTTAACTACCACCCTGCGGCATCCTACCTGTGTGCACTTCCATTTTCCTGACCTATTTATTTCTTATAGAGCATTATTATTTTAGCACACACCTGTGCTTATATTCTTGTGCTTCATTCTACCAGCCATCCAGTATAACTCTTCCTTGGGATGCTAACAATATGTACATTACATAATAAATATGCTTATAAGAGACAAATTCTTCCTTGTGTTTTACCAAGAATTATAATTAGTAAGTGTGGCAGTCACATAATCTCCTATCAATTTGATGAAGGGGTGGAGTCTGGCCTATCAATGTGATCGCAGCTTGATGACCTCCTTTGGAGGTGCCACAGAGAACTAGCTCACTGAAGGTCAGGCATACACTCTGCTTCATCTGCTTGCTGACATGTTACATGGAATAGGGTAGATGGATTCAGAGCCCTGGAGTTGGAGAAGTCACATGGAGTCCCACATCATCACTAAAATACTTCCACTGACACTGGAGGTGCAAGACATGAAACCCATTGATCTGTGATCTTCTTGCATTCTGCATCATTGCATGACTGTGAGCCTAAACAACAGGAATTTATGGACTAGTATCAGACATGTAGGCTAATATCAGACTTACAGACTGGATGTGGACTCTCTGGGATGTTTTCTTAATATATAAGTGCTCTTTGATATAAAGTTATCTCTCACACACATATGAGTCTCCATGGATTTGTTTCTCTAGTTTACCAGGACTAACACAGTAGGAAATAACACAAAGCAGCCTATTCAAATGCAAAGTAGTGAGACTGCATTTACTGTGGATGATTCCCTAGTCATCTCCTGTAAAATGCATTTTCTTGAAGATGTTGGCAAACACCAACTTTGTGTGTTTGGACTACCCAGTTCCAACTGAACCATTCTTGGCCTTTCTTATGCCAACAGCAGCTCATTGCACACATTAGTTCTGACCCTTTAATTTGTCAGGCAATGATATCTTCTTTCCACCCTTAGGGAAGTCACATATCACATAACAGTCAGTGTTCATAAAACTTGCAGTCCACCAAAAGCACATAGAAAATAAATGCATATCTATGCCTGTAGGGATGTACTAGATGGATGTCTTCATGATGTGCTCAACATCATGCTGAATAAATGGTTGCTGAAAAAGAAACCATAATGCTTATTTGGTAGCTTCGGCCTTTCTTCTCTGCACTTGTTTTCCATCATTAGAACCAGATGTTTTGCTTTGGTCTTCCAGGAGTCCTATTATCCATTCATTCTGTCATCTACTTCAATATGTATTTGACATCCCAACTATTAGATTTAAAAAACACTTTCTTACATTAAGTTTTCCTTTTTTCAATAGATTATCTCCCAGGGGCAGTTTTTCTCTGCCCTACAGCATTGCTGCGAGTTGGCATCCACTTTGTGGCAGCAAGTTTGGGGTTGAGTGTGGTTTTCAACAGGTAAGTGATATAGGAAAGGTAGAAACCTATTCTCATGCATTTGAATCGGTATTAATACACTTTAGTATCAAATTAGCTATATACAAAATTCTGACTCTGCCACCTATGAACTATTTGATTAGAAGAAACTTTAATTACTCTTAAATTATAGTTTTCCTATCTGTAATCTGAAAGTAAAAATATGCCTATCATATAGGATCTTTTCCAGTCCATGGGAAAGTACATCATGCTTGGTAAAGAGGAAGGTCAACAAAGATGAGGATGACCTTTGATAAGATGGATTGACACAGGAGCTGCCACAATGAGCTGAAACATAACCAATACTGTGAGGTCGACACAGCACTGAGTGGTGTTTGGTGTGCATGGAGTCACCATGAGTCAGAACTGACTCGGCAGCATCCAAAACCAATAGAGAAGTTTAAAAAAGAACTGAATAAAACGGTGCATAGAAAGTATCTAGCACACTGCTACAGATAAGAGCCTGCAACACAGGGAATTCAGGATAGATAGACCCCTCAGGTCCAGCAAGAAACGCAGAGATATCAGGAGGATCAGGGGATGGTTGAGGGCGAAAAGGGGAAATCAATCAAAAGGATCAACATATAACCCTCTCTCAGGGGGACAAGCAATGGAAAAGTAGGTGAGAGGTGATGGAGGACATTGTAAGATATGAAAATTATAATAGATAACTTATCCAATGTTCGTGGGGGGTGAAGGGAAATGGGGAACTGACATTAGGGGCTCAAGTGGGAAGAGAATACTTTGAAAATGATGATGGCGGCATATGTGCAAATGTGCCTGATACACTGAACAAACGTGTGGATTGTGATAAGACATGTTAAGGGTACCCAATAAAAGTATTTAATAAAAAAAAGAAAGTAACCAACACAATGCCTAAAATTTAGTTCAGTACACTATATATGGTAATAATAATAGCACCAACCAAAAGCTTTAAATTTTCAAAGAGCTACACAAGTTGATGATTAACTTCATTGGATTTTCTCTTTCTGAATACTTGGTATCCATCATCCATTCAATGAGGATTGACACCTGCGGTCAGACATTCAGATATAACAATAATGGAGAAAATGGCCCAGACCTGGGCAGTATTTCAGCCTGTTGTACACTGGGTCTCTTTGAGTCAGGAAGTGACTTGATGATGCCTAACAACGACACTGTCTATAGCAGTGGTTCTCAACCTGGGGATCGTGACGCCTTTACGGCTTGAAATACCCTTTTACAGGGGTCGCCTGATTCACAAGAGTAGCAAAATTACAACAAAAACAATTTTGTGGTTGGGGGGGTCACCACAACATGAGGAGTTCTATGAAAGGGTCATGGCCTTAGGAAAGTTGCGAACCACTGCACTACAGTATTTTTTAACCAACTTTGTAACTGAACATAGAAACATCTGTCAGCAAGAATACCTAACTTTTAAATGTATTTTCAAAACTGCTTCTTGGGGATATCTCTAACCTTTTCATTTCTTTTCCTGAAATAACAATATGAAAACATGCAATTATGTCAGTAATAAAATTTTATCAGTGGATCCAATAGCCATGGCATTTGACCCACTAGGTATGTGCCCTTTGAGCATGGAACATATGGAGATAAACAAGCTCCTGCTCTCTAGATACAATTATTAGCTACAGCAAGAAATAGCTTGTATTTCAGCTCATTCTGCCCCAGAATAAAAAGCTATCAACATGATTCACATTTGATTTGTATAGTAAATAAGACTTCAAATGAGCCTGAGTACATTTACTTATGTTAAAGACAACCAGGTATCAAGGAAAAGGGGCTCTTTTAATAACTTGTCATTGGGACTGAGCCCTGGTGGCGTAGTGGTTGTGCACAGGACTGCATCCCACTGGGTTGGAGGTTCAAATCCAGCAGCAAGGCTGGGTCTCCTACTCCCACATCCAGAGGGCAGTGATGTTCCCCCCCCAAAAAAAGAAACTTGTCATTATTATTATTGCTCTACTACTTAAGATGAAAGACCACAACAAGACTGAAAAATAACACACACACACACAAATCTAAACTATCACTAGGAAATAAATTGGAAGATTCTGTTAACAACAACAACAACAACAACAACAAAACAGCACATTATAATTTAGTGTTCAAGTCAAACTTGAAGGTATCCGAGAACTCACCTGAAGGAAACACTGTAATTCTGAAAGAGAACCACATGAAGATTTCCACCGAGCACGTCAAAAGCTGCTCAGTTTGGGAGTACTCAGAAGTCATTTCTTCCCACAGATTATCTTTGATAGATTTGAATGCTTAATGTCAAAAGAGGAAACATGATGGAAAGGTACTTTACCCATTTCTGCTTGCTTATGCATTTTAACCCCATTTGTCAAGAGGCCTGAGCCACTTTCTAAATGGAGACAAGTCAAACCTTGATTCCAGTATAGGTGACAACTGCGGCTATCTAGAGTTGATAGGGGGAGGAATGAATAATTCTAGTTGCACCTCCAAAGAACTTACTTTCTGTAAATTATGCAATCCATGCCCATGATTTAGAGGAGGAGAAGGCAGGAAGTCTGTTTTTGTATATTCATTCTATTGCTTTCCTCTCACTTGCAGAAACTTGAGTGGTCAAGGGTAAATCAACAAATATCAGAATGCACAGTGCTGGTGACTGATAGGGCATCAACTCATGCTGATCAGTCGCTTCTCTGATTTTCATGTCATTATCTCCCATTGAGTTGATCCCTTAATGCATGGCCACTTCACGAGCAAGGAAATGGAGTGGTCAATACCTTGTGCCGTGATCAGTTGCAGCCATGATCAAGAGGGGATTTACTGGATACTTTTCAGAAGTCTTTCTTCCTGGCTGGGAATCTCTGCTCAGAGCAAAACTGACTGTCTTAGGTACTTTGGCCTGAAATCAAAGTCAGGTCTCTTGCACAGAATGACCATGTGACCAAGAGCTAATTTTAGAAGACAGGAGGAAAGGAATGAAACAGTGAAGAAAAATATCACAAGAGATATCAATAATCTGTAGGGTATGATGTTAATTAATGGACTTTGAAATTGCTCAAGCATTATGATGAGTGCTGTATGAGTCCCCAGTAAAATGAATTAAAAAAAAAGAAAAAAAGAAATTGCTCAAGCACTGTAGGTCACAAGCTATGTGAGCCAATCAGAATAATGAGATATAAGTTACATGGGAGTCCCTCAGGCCTGCCTTGGAATGTTTGCAAAAGGGAAACTTGTATATCATACTTTAGTAAGAGCATTTTTCTTCCCTGTAAGAAAATATTTTATCTGTGTACATGGAATTATGGGAAGAAATATGAAGTATTCTATTTTTCATTCACTATCTCCTAACACTTAGCTGGGCTCAGGCCAATGAGCAGATATGAGAATAGTGCAAGGCCATGCAGTGTTTTGTTTTGCTGTGCATAAGGTCCATGTTGGTCAGATGCCCTCTGACAACAACAATGTCGACAACAGCAAAAACAACAACGGCACTAAACTAATGTCCACTAAATTCTATTTCATAGTTTAGCCTTTATATTGAGAAAAATTAACCAACTATTTGCCGAAATATTCCTATTTTACTTGAATGTCCACCTGCAAAATCTTCTGCCATCATTTATTTTTATTTTCTATCCCGTTTTATTTCTCTGACTGGCAGAGAAATCAATGGGACAGGTTTTGTTTTGGTAGAAGGTGGTAGAAGGCTGTGCTTTAGTCTGGTGATACTGTTGTCACTTTGGCTCATGTTTCAACAGACTAGAGGATCACTGAGCCATTTTTCATCTGGCTGTCTAACTGAGAACAGTGAAAGTTTGGGCCATTTCATAACAATCTTCAGAACCACCGCTTTTCATGTGATTATCATGCAGCATTTTCTGAGGTGAGAAAACTGACATCTTTTCAGCTTACAAATTGTTGTCTCCTTTTGTTTCCTTCTACTCTACAAAAAAAAAGATTTTAGTCACAGGGTAATTGAAAACTTATGAATAATCTTAAAGCCATGACCTAGCAAATTGAAAGTGACCTCGTTTAGAAGTTTCCAAGTTTCCATTTTTATTCAAATTATGTTTGTGGTAGGTAATGAAATTGTTATCATTAATAAATTTAAGTAACTGATTTTTACCAGTGGATGTAATACTCTCTATATGTTTAAAATTTAATTTGTATTGCAAAATTGTGCATATGCAGATATTATTAGTATTATCCCATTCTATGGTTACACAATTTCCTCTTAATTCTAGTAATATAATATATGTGATTTGATTTAAAGTTGAAATTAGTTTTACTCTTGTTCATCAATGTCATTCATTTACAAAATGATCATCAAATCTCTTCACTAATTTCTGTCATTTATAATTAATTAGAGGATTTGCTCTATCCTTGCTCCTATGTTAAATAGTTTTATTCATCTAGATACACTAACGATCCAAAATAGACAGCCTTTAGCATTATAGGAAAGTGTTCAGAGATTCCATGATCAACTATGTAATGATCCCACTGTCACTAATTGCAACATAAAACTTTGAAAACAACCCCTCCCCCACCCCCAGAAGTGCCACCAGAATGTGTCCATTTCTCATAACTAGGGCTGATCAGAACCAACCTCATTTCATCTTTCTCACGACTTCCCACTAAAGTAGAGGGAAATCAAGCGTTAGCATTTCTTTTCTTAATGCTGTTTTAAGTCTCTTTGTAGCATCGAGGCTGTGTGGAGCTGTACCAAACAGCCATGAATATAATACAAGGTTCAAAACCATGAAAAGACATGAGTTACAGGCATCATCTCTACAGTTTGTCATACACAATATGTTTAAAATATTGCTCCCCAAAGCACTTCCCAATCACAGTATGTTTATAATAAAGCCAGTAAGCAAAAAAGAAGGAATAGTCCACCAGTAAACATCTTTGTTTTGAAGGATTCACTTTGTTACATGGTGTGTGCTGGCCTTTGAAATCACATGCTCACCATGATTCTGTTCTAAATGTCAGAACCTATGCATTCTCCTGTTTAAAGAGAAAAGGGAGTTGAGCAAGTTTTCTCTGGCAGGATCCTTGCCTTCTTCAGCACATTCATCTTCCTGCCTCTCTCCATCCATCCTTCAGGCTCCAGTTCCATCTAACCTCCATCATGAAACCTTCCTAATGGTCAGATCACTAATCCTTCCTTCTGGGAGAGCATGTGGTTTTGATTATTTTTAAATGACAAATATGTAAGCAGTGTATTTCTATTTGCATAAAGAAGTTGATATGCGTATAACTTCTCTGTGTATGTAAAAGTGGATGATTTGTGACATTACAACATTCTAAGAGAGGGGATGATGTTCTCATTTCTTCTCTTCTCCATGGGATCCGGCATCTTGCCAATCTCACAGGAAACATAAAAACTACCAATGAATGCCTGCAACCAATCAACTGAGTGGGATGAAATGATGTTCAGACAAAACAATGTGTTAAGAGCCCAGACACTTCAAATGATAAAACAAAGAGCCCTTTCTGGGAGAATTGTGGCTAATAAAATGAGCAATATTTTTTTGGGAAATGGTGCTACTAGGTCTCTAAATACCCCTCCATCAATTTTCCTGTGGTAACCCGCTCTTGAACTTTTTCTTTCGATCATTTTTCATTACTTCCTTTTGACAAAGGTCTTAAACAGCATTATGTTTGGTGGCATGGGAATAGAGGAAGAAGAACGCACACATCTTCCAGAAGTAGAATGAGATTTAAACAAAAAAATTAACACTACGGATTTTATTTCTAGAAAGTAAAAAAAAAAATGCTTATAGGGAAGGAGAAATTTTTCTGCTATTAGTTCGAGTAGATCCTCTTTTCTGAAAACTATCAAAGAACACACACACAGGCCCACTTAATGTTGTCAGTAAGCAAGAGGCCTATTTTCTGCTGAAATCATGGGAGAATAACTGTGGCTGGTTTGTGGGTAGATTGAACTTCATTTCTGCTTCCTGTCCATTTGTAAGAACATATTCTTGTTCACAGGCTATGTTTACAGATTCAGATAATGTTAGATAATAACGTATTATTTGTAAGTGTCAGTCTTGATTTAGGCCATGTTTGAGTCTAAATTAAGTTCCTTCTAGATTCACCTGTTGGTTTAGATGACTTGTTAGGTCCCCAGAAACACATGCTGCTGTTTTGGGCCAGCCTGGCATTAATAGCCCTACCCCAGAGCACGCTGACTGCCCTTGAAGGCATTCCTTCTGCCTCATAGTGACAGTTCTTGGAGGGAAAGGATGACTCAGTGCCAGCCTCCCACTTTGAATGACAGCAAGATCTAGATCCCCCTGCTTTCTTTACTGAGAGAAACTGGGGTGCAGGAGTACAAGGAAGTAAGGGTTAGATATAATCATTGCACCATATCTAAACGAGAGAGTTCTTGCTACTGGAAAAATGCATATTTCCCGTTCCTGAGGAGCTCATAATGAGTCCTAGTGATTGCATGAAATCAGTGTTGGGCTACTAACTACAAGGTTCAATTCCAGCAAGTATGTAGGCGAAAGATGAGGTCATTTGCTCCCATCATCAGAAACCCCAAGCTGCAGTCTTTCTTCAGCCTGAAAGGTCACCATGAGTGAGAATCAATTGAATGGAAGTGGACTTGGCTTTGGTTGGAAGGATCTGATATCTCTTTTGATTGCCGATCATTACAAAACCTGTCCTCTTAGCCTGTTATTTATGCTTCTAATGCATGTCTAATATATGTCTTTTGGCTTATTAGCGAGAGTTCATTCTTGTTTCTTAAATCAAAAGACTTTTATAAGCTTTTCAGTTTCCTACTTCCTGAGACATAGTTTCTACTGGAGTCAGTACCCCCGAATCCCTAGACAAAGAGAGTCCAACCTCAAACTCCCTACAAAGGAGGAGAATTCTCACTGAATCTTTCCAGAGAGCCTCTGAGTCATCCTTCTGTTGGCAGGCTACTTAAAAATGTATTCCAATATTGTATAAGATTCACACATGAACATTTCTTCACAACACCTCTCAATGAATCAAAAATGTTCTGTTCCATTAACTTCTCACTGGGATGCTGTGTGTTTGCAATTTTGGGATGCATCACAATTTTCAAGGTTAAAGAAAGAAACATTTCAATGTCTTTCTAACCATACAAAATAAAGAATGCTGATAAACTTCATTTCCCATTTCTATGTTCCTGGATCACAAGGGCAGCTAATTATTTTAATGATAAAAACAGGTGAACTGAGATTGAAATTCTGCTTTTGAGAAGTTTACAATTTACCATCCAGCATTGCTCCACATATCATGAACAGTATTGTTGCCATTTTTCCATGAACTATAGGTTTTTACATCTGTGCTCATAATATCTCATCAGCAAACAAAGTGATTTTTATCATGAGATTAATTTTTATGTTACCATCATAGAAGTAGGTAAGTTTTCTGGTTAAGAGTACGGATTCCTCCTGCTCAGTAAAGAGAACATTTAAACTAGAGCTTGCAGTACTCAGTTTATGAATATGGGTAGAGAAAAGCAGAATCAAGAGTGGGAGTGGAAGTGTCAAGCAGAGGAAATACCATGGCAAATATTAAGGGGAAAATAATAGCAGGTATCACAGAGGGCTTAATGTGTTCTCAACTCTCCTCTGAATGCTTAACCTAGAGTACAGTAAAAAAATCACAATAAGCCTTTGTGGTAGGATTTATTATTATTATTACATTGACAGAGCTCGGGTGACAGTGCATATTGTATTCATATCCCACTGACAGCTACAGGGTTAGAAGTGAGAAAGAAATAATATTTCTACTTCTATAGAGATTTGCAGTCTCAGAAACCCACAGGGACTATTCTAATCTGGAGTTCAGGGCTGCCGTGAGTTGGAATCAACTTTATAGTCGTGAGTTTACATTTGAGCTTTGAGCAGTCGTGCAAAAGACAAAGAGAGACTCAGCATGTGACTCTGAAGTTATTATTATAGCTCAAGTAAAGGTTGAAGGGAGTTCCAATTTCAGAAAGTTGGGTAAATAAGAAAAAACATTTCAGAGTAATGCACTCTGAGTCTCTTTTCTGTCCCAGGCATTGGATGTATAGGAACTTTGACGCAATACCCTGTATATTAGGGGATTTCTGTGAAAAGATTCTTTTCTGGCAGGGGGTGCATCACTGCCCTCTGGTGGAAGTGGGAGGCCCTGCCTTGCTCCTGGAGAGCTGTTGCTGGATTTGAACCACCAAGCCAGTGGGCCACAGTCCCACACTCAACCACTATGCCTCTGGGCTCATCCCTGAAAAGATTCTTTTGATGAATAAGTAGACAGATATATACCTTTTGGGGGCAACTTCAGAAAGCACCCCTGATTGTGGGGTAAAGTTATAGGAAATGAGATGGAGAACATTTCCAACCAATATTATTTACTGATATTCCTTAGGAATTAGGAGTATATTATGCAACTATATGTTTATATTTCTGATGGGATAGTTATATTCATACTTCACAAAATCATATAAGAATTCTGGAGCCCAGAATAGAAAGGACTCCTCTAACTGTCATTGGATAATCTGTAACCCTATAAATTTTATAGTCTATTGTGGAGATAAATATTTTATTGGAAATGGAGATAGCAACAGCTGGTCTCACTTTATACTTTTCTTACTCTGTTGAGATTTGGATTATTATAAAATAATCCAAGATCCACTCCTCCATATATACATATCCTTATAACTTACTTTAAAAAGAAATCATGCCTCTAAGTCTCTAAACCCCATAGCACTGAGAAGTTTAAACAAAATTATTAACTATATTAAGCAGCAATTATCTGTCCCTACTCAATTTCTATTCACTCCCCACAATCCTTTGTAACAGGGATTTGTTCTTGACAAATCCCATCATAATACCACTAGGTTTTATTGTCTCAGAGTTGAGTTATCAATGTCTCCAGTAAATGAAAAAGTGATAAAAATCAATCTTCTGTACAAAACCTATCACTAAAAAGTCGACAATCGACATTTGTTACTTGATTCCATTCTACCTACTAACATTAACAGAAGATGGGAAGGAAATAGTACTAAATTAGATGATTTCCCTTTGAAAGTGATCTAGAAAAAGAGAAAAAAGCAGGAATTTATAATATGTGGTCTATGAAGGGGTCATGATCTTTCATTGATCTGGAAGTTTCTGAAATTACTGAATTATTTCCTAATATACCGTATCTATACTTTTTCAGTATCCTACATCTGAAAATGAATAATTTACCCAGAAACCCTGAAATGTTTATAATACATGCATAGGGTTGCATGAAAATGTCATACTACTTGATATTCTATCTACAATGTAACCTTCTGCATATCCAGTATACATTCAGTCCTTCTCTTCCTGTGGTTCCAAATGCAGATTTCTATGGACATAAGTCCAAAGCAATTGGAAACTTGACCTCTGCAAAGTAAAGTTCATCTAGACTAACTGCCTAATTCCAATTAAAGCCCTCTTTGATTTAGTTCCCATACTGGGCATGTGGCCCAGGACTTAATTTCACAGTGACACAAATCATGTGCACAATCAGCAGTGTCCTCTTCAATCAAGATTTACACACTTGTCTGGAAGATCACAAGTAACTCAAGAAGGTAACACAAATGTAGACTTTCTAAGCTCTACTGAAATAATGTTCTCTCTAGAGATTTAAAAGTTTATTTAAACTCCTTTATTGTTTTGTTTTAACAGTAAATATACACCCCATTAGAGAATATTTTCTATTTTCTCATGTTTAACATAGATGGGGTTATTTAGAAGAAAATAACAGGAAGGACAAATTAAAATAATGAAAATTCAAAAGGTAATAAAAATTAAGAGTATTCAAATCTAGAAAAAAGGACAAAGAGGCAATTGATTATTTTTTTGAAAATATGAGCTGTATCAAGAACATCACCATCTATTTTTCCTTTTTCATGGCACAACTAGAAAAGGTTTAAATTCAGAGAGATGAAACAGAAGAACTTTGTAATATATATAAATAATCTTATTGGGGTTTCATACAACTCCCATCACAATCCAACTTTTTGATCTAAAGAAGTAGTAGATCATTTTTAAGCAGTATGCCAAAGTGAGTTTACTTTTCATTTCCTTAAAGAAGGTTAAGGACAGGATATAATTGAAACTTTAATCTTGCATTTATGGATTAGTAAATATTAAAACCTTCATAGGAATAGTTTCAAATTATGGAGTATGAAAGAATTGAGTAAGAGTCGTAAACTTCCTGCTAACTACATATCCATTTTCACAACATCACCAAATGTGGCCAGCCATTTTCAATGCAGAGTTGACCTGTATTTTTTATCATTTCCAGAGGATTTGGATTTTGCCATTTAGAGGACAAGAAGAGGATCAAAATGAGCCTTGGTGATTCAGTGGCTAAACGCTCAGCTGCTAACAACTATTCGGTTCAAATCAACTAGCTCCTCCTCAGAAAAAGATGTGCTCATCTGCTTAGAGAATGGCGTGGCTTTGCAAACAGCAGTGCAGTTCTACTCTGTGCCCCAGGGTTTCAGGGAGTCATCACTGACTGGATGTAAACAGATGTGTTTTGACTTCAGAGAGGAACCACAAAGGGCTCTGGTGTCAAGGCAGTTAAATACGTGGCAACTACTCAATGTGCCAGTGGTTCAAATCCAATAGCCTTTCTATCTCAGAAACATGTGCCTCCATAAAGCTTTACCCCCATGGGCACTCGCTCGATGAGGGGAAGTATCTGCCTGGGCTAGCGAGTCACTGCGAGTTGGAACGGACTCCTGAGAGGGAACAGGCCAGGGAAGGACACTGGCAGCACCGGCTACCGTCCATCGGGAAGGTGTGAGGCACACACACCGAGGTGCCCCAACTCAGACCTACAGACTTTGTATTTTAACAAGAAACCATGAGTTTGTATTTTAACATGAAACCATGGCGAATCTCATGCACTCAAGTCTGAGAAGCATTATTAACTCAGAAGACTCAAGTGACCGCATCAGTGTAGCCCTTCTTACTCAATTTGGCCGTGGCCTATTGAATTCCTCATTTGGAAATATTTTCAATCCAGTTACTCCTTTATAAAGCTTCTCTGTCAGACTTGAAATTTTATAATGTCTCTCTGGATTCAAGTTCTAAGTTCGCTAGGGCAAAAGGGTTTAATTGTTTTGTATTATGACTACTTTTTTTTGTGAGCATTACTGCCTTTGTTGGTAGTGGGCACTACCCAGTGCCGCTCCTGAGAGCCGCCACTGGATTTGAACCGCCAAGCCTGTGGGCTGCAGTTCCGCACTCAACCACTTACGCCACCGGGGCTCAGCCCTATGACTACTTATTTTAAAAGTGAGAAAATACCAATAGTTTATTTTTAAAAAATGAGAAGGCTCCAGGGAAGATGGGGCCAGATAGGGAGTTCACACCAGGAGCTCCTGAAGATTGGGTCGGGGTATCTAATTGATTTATTGACTCCCACAAAAGTTCAGAGCACTCCTCTGAACCAGAAGCAGGTGCAAACCTCACACCCACACCCACTATGAAAGTCAGCACCCCCCCATGGATGCCTGCACTCTGCCCAGATGCTGCCATTTCTTTTTTAGAGGAGTTCAGGGCACCCACTCCACAACCCGCAAGCGGAGAGGTCCATATTGCATCGGTGCCCCTATGAATCGCCAATGATACCTCCCCACCTCAGTGTGCCCAGGACCCCTTGGGAATATTACACACAGACCGGCACCCGCCCTGCCCCACCCCAGAGATTCATGCCCTGAGCAGAGCAGACCTCCCCCACCCAGGAGGCCTAAGCCCAGGTGTGCCACAAGGCAGCCTGAGGCTTTTTGCCCTGATACCCGCCTTCATGCTCGGTGCCAGCCAGCCTCCTCCTTGTCAGGCTCATGCCGCACAACACCACACATACTCAGAGAGTCCCACATAGTCAAGCTTAGGATCTGCCAGACAGTGGACACAAGTTTAGCAGATTCTGCTCCAGGTGGGTGTAGGGACCCAGCATTGGGAGTTAGCCCAAAGCATTCCCATCTCCCAGCTCAATCCTGGATTACCCCTCTGTGCTCTGAGTGAGTGGTGCATATGCATGCAGTTGGCAGATCTCCCCTCCCACCATTATACCTCTGGGAAGTGACCTAGTCAGGATCAGATCACCCCCAACCCATCCCTGCTAAACCCACACCAGTGTACTAGGTCAACACTTTCTATCAAACACAATGTGCTCAGCTGCAAACAGTTCCTGAGGAGACCTGAGGAAAGCTGTAACACAAGTCATAGGAGAAGGTGAAGTGAATTGCTTTGGGCCAAAGGAGAAACAAAACCCCTCAAGGCAGTGGACTAAAGGCAGCCTACAGAAAATCCAACACCAGCCTCCCAAAGAGAAAGCCCAGGGTCTGAGACACAAGGGGAAATGCCACCTAGTTCAAATAAACCAAACAAAAAATAGCAAGTTGCTTCCATAGTGACAAAAAGAAAAGGGAAACCAAATCCAATGCACGATGACCAACTGGACCTAATGAGTCACAGAAAATGCGGATGTTGATCAACCACAGAAAGAAATCTTCAGAATATTGCCCAGACATACACAGGACATGAGTGATGCACTACTGAAGAAGGAAGAATCAATAAAGGAGATAAAGACCAAGCACTAAAGGGAAATACAAAAACTAAGGAGTGAGCTGACAAAAACTAATAATAAACTTTCAAATCTCACCCAGAATATGGAGGAGGCAGAGAACAGGATCAGCAACCTAGAGACTCACAAGTGGAAATTAATAAATGTGAGGAAAAAGTATAACAAGTCTATCAGAGAAGCAGAAGAAAACCTCAAAACTTTGTCTGATGCTATGAAAAAAGGGCTGAGCCCTGGTGGCATAAGTGGTTGAGTACGGGACCGCAGCCCGCAGGTTTGGTGGTTCAAATCCAGCAGCGGCTTTCAGGTGCAGCACTGGGTAGTGCCCATGACCACCAGAGGCAGTGATGCCCACAAAACAAATGAACAAACAAACAAAAAAACTGAAAAGAAACAACATTAGAATTATCAGTCAGTGCCATCAAGGAAACCAATATCCAAAATAGTGATGGAATGCTTGGAGGAAAACTTCCCTGACTTAATGGATGAAAATCAGACAACCATCCAAGAGGCCAAAAGAATGCTAGCTAGATTGAACCACAAGAAGAAAACACCAAGACATATAGTTGTTAAACTATCCAATTATGAGGAAAAGGAGAAAATTAGGAGAGCAGTTAGGGAAAAAACTGGCAATCACATATAAAGGCAAACAGATATGAAGATGCTCACACCTATCAATGGAAACTATGAAGAAGAGAAGAGAGTGTAGCAGCATATTCCAAAAATTGCAGGAAAACCATGCAAACCCAAGAATATTAAGCCAAATTATCTATCAAATTTGATGGATAAGTGAGAGTCTTCCCAGACAAGGAACATCTAAATGAATATGCTAAAAGGAAAGCAATCCTACAAAAGATCCTCGCCGACACATTGGGGCAGAAGAACAACAATCACCAAGCATATATAAGAGACTGTACATAGAACGACTCTGCCCAGAGACCATCAAAGGGATAACATCCCCGAGGATAATTCTAGCTCAGCGATGGAAGAAAGGCAAGAATGAACCACAGAGATATATGGACACAACCCATGGAGATAGAAAAACACTCAACACAAGAGCAATAAAATGGCAACACAGAGTGCACAGTGAGATGTAATAACCCCGAATATCAATGATTGAATTCAGACCTTAAGAGACAGAGATTAATAAACTGGCTTAGAAAACACAACCTCTTAATCTTCTGCCTACAGGAGACATATCTTAAGATCATAGAAAAAAATATGTTGAGAATCAAAGGCTGGAGAAAAACATACCAGGCCAACAGCAATTCAGAAAAA
>PVJH01009243.1:0-80121 GCA_004026705.1 Nesogale talazaci | reverse complement strand
AGAATGGGACTTATTAAGTACATTTTGTATCAATAGCTTTCGGAACTTTTAACTTACAAAATAGTATGAAATTTGCGGTGATACCTGTTATTTGTATTGATGAGTTATTAAAATACAGTAATTTTGCAGTAAGTTGAAATCTGTTAAAATATGAAGGAGAGAAGGGATTAAAAGATGAAGATAACATTAAAAATTAAAACTCTTAAAAGCTTAGGTCATAAGGTAATCCATTAGAGAGAAATAGCAGGCAAGTGAAATATTGCTTCAAGCTTAACACTGATGGTTTGGAGGTTTAATCAACTGAATTAACTTCCACAAATGTGACCCTAAGGTAGATTGCTGATTATCATTCTCAATTAGCAGGCCCTCTGTTTTTCTCACGCTTAATGGTCAAATTTGGATACATCCAGACGGGGACAGCTGTGGATGACTCGTTTCCAAGCTCCTCAATTCATTTCCTGCCAAGACTTCCAGAGTGCCAATTGCAAAGTCAATGCAAATGTTACAGCTTTCAAAAGAATGCTTGAAGATTAGGAGGATTTTTTGAAGGAAAACTGTAGCTCCCACCATGGAGTACTTTGCAAATATTTGAATGAGGTATCTCTCATCACTTTCTAAAACAATTTAGACCACAAAACTAGACAATAGAGAACATTTTAAGTGGAAGTTCTCCCAGATGGCAGTATCATTAGGGGCAATTTTTTTTTCTTGTGGGTTTTATACATTTTCTAAAATTTTGTTTATTTTCACGTTAATATGTTATACTGTCCTTAAGTTCCCTGACTTTACCATTTCCGTGTCATTTTTGAATCCACTAGTGGATTTTTAAAAATTGTTACTGCAGTTTTATATTTTTAATTTAATTTGGTTCTCATTTATGATTTGTATATATGTATTGAGATTTCCTAGTTTTGTCTTCTAACGTGTTATGAGATGATAATTTTCCATATATATAAGTAGTAAAACTGAAGCTTAAGAGAAGTTTAATGGTTGGGCCAATTTACAAAGAAATAACTGTGTTGAATGGTTTTACATTGCTGTTTGTCGCACATCATATTAAGACATATTCTCTTTGAACTTGACCTGAGTTTACATATAAAATCCAAGGTCGAAGGATTCAATGTAAGACAAATCTGGAATCTTCTTTTTTTCACGATAAAAGAATTCTTTCTAGATGAGCAAAGGATTTACACATTTAGCCAGATCGAACTCTAATTACGTAAACATATTCCAGAAGTCATGATTTCCCACAGAAATTTCTTGCGTTTCCCAGGATTAAATCTCAACATCTCCACTAACATGCTCAGAAATATGCAGTCAGCCTAAAACAAGACTGAGGTTCCGAATCAGACCACTTCATTTTAGAACCGTGACTTACACTAGAAGTGGAAAATAAAGGAACCTGAGCTGCCACAGAAGCAAAATGACCCTGTCGATAGACTGCTATTTTCTGAGTTAAAGAGATCCATTGACCTCACTCAATGGTCAAGGGGATGGCACGTATGTAGCATCAGCTTTTACTTTCATCAACTTTGAGATGACTGAACTACATAAATTTTTCATTTTGATCACAAAAAGTTATTCACGTAACTGTTAATATAAACTATACGTATTAGCGTCTTCAAGCAGTTTAAGCTAAGTGCATGTTGAAAAAAGGATATCCAAATAGGTTATGTTTTTTTTTAATCTAGAACATTAAAAAATTCTTTATAAATAAGGAAGGGCATAAAAACTGAATGTAGAAAATTCTTGAAACCATGAAAAAAATGCATTTTACTAAGAAGGAAACAAACAGCACACAACTAGGCCATTTTCTTCATAAATGCTATGAACAACATATGTGATAGTTCAGTACAAATGTAAAGTTGTTATTGCAGTTTCACTATGGGTGTTGTGCAGAATACAGAAAGTTAAAAATTAAAGGAAACAAAAGGAAACCTTTCCAAATCATGTTTGTTGTGTTTCTTTAAAATGGGTTCCCACTTATCAAATAAAATTTTGTTTACCTTACTTGACATTCAGATTTTTAAAAATGATTGATTGCTCTGTTCTCTTATAGTTTATCCCTAAGGCACCCTCTGCATCAACAAAGAAGGTTTATGTATTTATATTATTCATGTAAAAATCATACTGGCCTTAGCTCTTGTCCTTCAGTCACTCCGCCTTTCAACATCTTTATGGAGCACTTCTATGAACCAGGTTCTCACTTCAGTATTATTCCTTGATTTTGATCTCAAGGAATAGAAAGCAAATTTTCACATTGGGATATGGGAATAGTATGGACACCAGGAATTTAGATCTTGTTTTAATATTTAAAGGACATGGCGCTATTTCAGGAAATACAGAGTTGTTGCAGTAGTTGAAATTGAGTTTGAAGAGAATGATAAGGAGACTTCTTATGGGCTGTTGCAATACTAAGAAATCTTTTTTAATTAAAAGATCATTTTATTGGGACTATTATAATTCTTGTTACAATGCATACATCACTTGCATCAGGTGAATTTGGACACAAGTTGCCTTCATTCTTGTCTAGACATTTACTTTCTATTGACCCCTTGGTATCAGCTGCTCTTCCTTTCCTCCTCCTTCTCTCTCACCCTCATAACCCTTTGATTGATTTTAGGTAGTTATTATTTTCATATCTCACATCGACCACTCTCTCTCCTTTCTTCCATGTTTTCTGTAGTTCTTCCCCCTTGAGAATTGTTTATGGCTATGTATTGATCAACACAATACGTTCCCCTTTCCTTTCTTCTTCTCCCCTTGTTCTCTCTACCCTCCTGGTATTGCTATTCCTACTCCTGTTCCTGGATTCCGTGTGTCCTGCGCTCCCATTTCTTATCTATACCTGTGTACATGTTGCCATCTGATCTGAATTGAGAAGCAGAACTGGGGTCATGATAGTGGGGAATGAGGAAGCCTCAATGTATCAGAGGATCATTGTGTGTCTCAGTGATGCCTTACTGTACCCTGGTTGGCTTATTCCTTCCCTATGACCCCTTTGTGGGGGAATTGTACCATTATCTACAGAAGGATTTTGGATCTCTGCTCCAAACCCCTTCCTTCTCAACAATATGCTTTTGTTTGTTGGTTGGTTATGTGCCTGCTGATGCCTATTACCTGATCTCTATGACTCCTCATGATTACATCAGCCGTGTGTTTCTTCCAAGTGGACCTAAACTTGTTGCTTCTCTGCTGAATGGCTGCTTATGCAACTTCAAGCCTTTAATTCCCCAGATGGTATATCTTTTAAAAGGTGGACACCATCCACCCATTTTGTCTTCATGATTGTGTCAGGATGATGAACATCTCAGACTGCCAGAAATCTCCTATTTTTAATTAATATAGTCAATTTCCAGTAGTAAAGTGGGTGTCCCCTTGAAGTTTGAGAAGGGACATTCTTTAGGGAAACCTATCTAGTTTTTAACTGGCACTTTCAAAGTGCTGCTCTGCAAACTGTCAAGCAACTTTCTCATTAGGTACTTAGTTCATCCTTGGGTTTCACATATCTTTCTTTCAGCTTTATCTGGAATTGTCATGGGCAAACATGTGTCAAAATTATCTGCTAGTCTATTTCTGTGTCAGGATTTTCACTAGTGCCTGGCTTCAAGATGAATGTATTTGCCAAAACGGTTCTAACAGAGTCCTTTGTTCATCATTTGTTTCACAGGGTCCTTTGTTCATTCCCTCAGCAGGCAGGGAAAAAGCCCCTGTTCTGTCCCTAGTACTATTCTTTCTTTTTATTTTAAAAAGTCTGAAGTGAGTAATGTGTTAAGGAAACAGATTTGAATTTTGCTTAACATGAATCCAGTCATTATCTGATCAACACCCTTAAATTTCATTCTACATATTTCATATGCATTTACTTTGATCTAGTGGAGAAAGTTCTGTGATACTCGCCTTTTTTAGTTGCATTTTAAATCAGTAATGAAGTTGACAGGATAAAATAAAGCAACTTCTCAATTTGGATGGTTTATCAGTCTTTTGTCATCATAGATTCAAGTTTTAGTAAAAATAAGTGCTTCCCAAATTTATAATTAAAAAAATCATTTTATTGGGGGCTCATACAACTCCTCATAATCCATACATGCATCCATTGTGTGAAACACATTTGTACACTTGCCATCAACATTCTCAAAACATTTTCTTTCTACTTGAGTCCTTGCTATTCTTATCTCACAGTCATCATACTATTATTTCTAAGTATTAAATTATAGTATATAAGAATCTATGTTTTAAATAACGGTATGTAAAGAGCCATGGACCCGTAGTGGTTGTGTGCGGGACTGCAGCCCACTGAGACGGAGGTTAAATTCCAGCAGTGGGGCTGGGCCTCCTACTCCCACCACTGGAGAGCAGTGATGGCCCCCCCCCCAAAAAAAATAAAGAGCCATGGACCATATGGACAAGATATATCTTCTAATATCCTACAGATAAATGATACAATATAAACCAACAAAGCATCATTGTACAATGAGCAAAAACAACTTGGTAGTATTGTTGTTACTTGGAACATAAACAAATATATTCATGTTTTCATAGAGCCCAACCATAAGCTTTAACCAGAGACATAAACAAAAACTGAGCCCCAATTCTATTCTAATAATCTGGATTTCTTGTAAACAACTGAAGCACATGTTGATACTGTGCTGACACTGTGTTGATACTGTGTGTAAAGTACATGAATTACTATTCCCAGCCAAAACAACTTCCATTATTTCATTCTGGCATGGGTCACAAGAAATAACTTTTAAATCTATTGATCAGAAGCTCGTGACTAGAGAATGCAGTGGGAAGTATTATTGCTTATACTTATGGGTCCTTCTCACTTTCTGTAATGCAAAATACCCTGCTTGCACAAAAGTCTTTTATTAACAACTAAGAGATTAGAATAGAGAAGCATAAAGTAAATTCACAGCAAGAGTAAATTTAACATCGAACTTAATTTTGAAGGTAGAAAAACTATTCATCAGTTAAAGTCCAATAACAATTAAGATTCTCAAAAGTTCTTAATAATCTCTCTTTTTAGCAGCAAGTCTTTAATGTTTCATTGTAAAAGATAGAAATTCACTTAAATGGAATTTAACCTTAAGAAACATGGTTTAAAACAAACTGCTTAGAAGATCAATAGCATTACAAATGGGAGGCTGAGGTAAGGTTAGGGATAAAATTTACTGTGATATACTCTACTGGGGCCCTATAATAATTTACTGGTTTCTTTCAATTTCTGTTAGAATTATATTTTAAAAGCCTGCATCTTCTCTCTTCCTTTCTTTTGACATTTAGTATAAATTACACACTATGCAAAAGACCTTTAAAAGAAAAATTTAAAGTATAAACATCATATGATTACAGTCAATTAGTGCAAAAAATTATAAAGAAAGGGAAATTTTGATCTCTAATGGGGTCTTTTTATTGTGTCTTCAGAGTTAGAAATTTGTGTTGTGTTTGCTATATTCTGTTTTTATTTTATGTTAATTTCCTGTCAATCATTAATAAAATATAGTTACAGCGTTGAACCAAGTACTTTTTGGGGGGGCATCACTGCCCTCTGGTGGTCATGGGAGCTACCTAGCACTGCTCCTGACAGACGCCGCTGGATTTGAACAGCCAAACCTGCGGACTGCAGTCCGCACTCAACCACTTACACCACCGGGCCTCAGCCTGTACCAAGTACTGTTAATGATATTCTCTTATTTTGCATTCTGTCCCTTCCCCATGTATGGAATTCTCACATGTAACCAGGCATATATTAAGATGGTTGTGAGAGAAAAAAAACAGCTACAAATATTTATTGATAATCAAAAAGCAAATTGTGCAAAATATGAACCCAGAAAAATTGTAAGTCATAAAATTTAGCACCTTACCATTAGATCTCCCTTATTAAATTAGTTTTAGTTTATTCCATTTTCTTTTGTCTTGAAGTCTTCATCTGCTTTACTTTTTAAATTTCTTATAGTCAATCCAAGACAATAACTGGATTAATGGTTCCTAGGAGTGTAGCAGGGGAAATGGAGGGGAAATGGAGAGATAATAACTTTGAGTACATGAATAAAAACTATTTCTAAAGTTGATTGGAGTTATGATTTTACAACTCCTCTTGATTTTCTTAAACTATTAAATTGTCTGATATATGAATTACATGCCAATAAAACTGTTCAGAAAATAGAGAAATCAATGATGCCCTGAAACAAATATGGACAGCTTTTAGAAGGATTACATTAGAATGTGTAATTAAAATGATGGAAAAAATATAACGCAGTTCAAAACCATAATAAGGATCAGGTTTAGAGGTCAGATAGAGACTGGTGGAACTCTGAGAGTGTGGTCCTTCAGAGGTGAAATTGAACTCGTCTCTGTGGCTCAATTTTCTTCCAAAACAATAGACAGGTCTATGGGAAAAGTAGCACTCATGACCTGTGGGCACTTTACAATAAGATTAAGAGGGCAGGATTTGTCCAAGTACAGAGCTCAGAGGGTTAGAAAAAAGGAGGAGTGGAGCCAGGAAACACAAGGAGGAGATGGGATAAGTGGTGCTGCATTGATGGGATTGCAATGGGTGAGATGAATCAGAATTTATGAATTACTAAATATAAACTATTCACCCACTCTGTAGCTTTCACCCAATTGACAATAAAAAGTTTTAAAAGAAACAAAAAGAGGACACTTCAAGATCTATCTTGAAAGACAATCCCATCTGTGAAAGGATAATCCTAGGAAACACAGTTACATCTACAATACAAATTTATGCACAATCCATAGCAATGTTAGGAAGAAATTGATGAATTCTACAAACATTTTCAATATGAAAGTTGGTAAATATGAACTCAAAGCACATTGGTAATTATTGGCAATCATAATCCAGCAGTAGGAAACAAAGAACATGGAGCAGTCATTAGAAAAATCTGGTCTTGGAGATAGAAATGTAGCTAGTGGTCACATAATAGAATTTTGTAGAACCAAAGACTTGCTCATAGGAAATATCTTTTTGCAACAACACATAAGACTCCAATGCACCTGTATTATTTGAGATGGAATATACAAAAATAAAATCGACCACATCTGCAGGAAGAGACAAAAAAGAAATTCAGTATCAGTAACTAAAAACCAAGCCAGGACTGGGATAGACCATCAACTGTTCATCTGTAAGTACAGGTTAAAGCTAAAATACTGCCATAAGTCTTTCCTCACTTGAATTTTAAAAACATCAAAAGAATAGATCTGCTGTCCTGAACACTACTGACAGATGTATGGTTATATCAAGAGCATTAAACATGAAGAAAGTACAATACAAGACAGAAGAGAAAGAAATGATCAAAGTGAAGCTTGGTATTAGTCACAAAGTAGCTAAGGTAAAAGGGAGGAATGATTAAGTCAAATAGCTAAATAAAAAATTTCAAAAGACAATTTGAGAAAGCAGGGTCAAATATCATAATGAAATGTGCAAAGTCAAAAGACAAAAAAGGAAGAATACACTCAGCATATTTGAAAGTAAAAGCACTCAAGCAAACTTCTATTCATTAGTTGCAATATTGAAGGATTCTTTGGAATATATATTGAAAGATGCAGAAAGCATCAAGAAAAGATAGAATATACACAAATAAAAGGATACATAGAATTCATATACCACAAAGAACTAGGTGGCACTCCAACATTTGTGAAGGTAACATATAAGTAAGAATCAATGATACTGAGTGGAGAAATTCAAGCTGCAGTGAAAACGTTAGTCCAAAACAAGGTCCCAGGAATTGATGAAAGCTGTAGAACCATTGGAAGAACTCACTAATCTATACCAGGACATTTGAAGACAGTCATTTGACAAACTGATTGGAAGAGGTTCACATTGTACCCATTCCAAAGAATGATCTTTCAACAAAATGCTCAAATTTATGGAATGGTATTATTAATATCACATGAAGTAAAATCTTGCTTAAAATCATCTAACAATGATTAAAGCAGTACATTCAATGATTCCATTTTTCTTCAATTCACATTTTGCTTCCATGGAAGTTAAAAGAACCAATGATGTATTGCTTTGATAAAATCAGCTGCAAAAGATTTACTTATTAGTGTTAAAGAGTAAGGATGCCACTTTGAAGGCTCAGATAAACCTGATATAAGAACTAGTGATTTCATGTTCTCATATGCTGTGAAAACTGGATGATAGATCAGAAAGACTGAAAAAAATGCATGCCTCTGAGTTAAGATGCCTCTGAAATATGATATTGGTCAAGGATGTTGAATGTACTATGATCTATCAGAAGAATGAACAAATCGGCTTGGAAGAACTATAGCCAGTTTGCCCCTTGGAAGCAAGGAGAATAAGCCTTCTTTCACTTACTTTGGATATTGTTTCAGAAGGGACCATTTTCTGTAGTACATGGATGGTGAATATCCAACCTGCAGGTCAAATAAGGCCCTAAAATCATGAATACAAGAAAACTTCGTATGTCTCACCAAAGAGAGGCAGTTCCAGTGATCATATTCAGGAGTCAATTGAATGATAGACCACTATGACCCGCCAATGAAGTTACATATATCCAAACAGCCCTCAGCAAGAAGAAGGTTCCCCAGCCCTGCTGCAAAAACCTGCTGCGTAGAGTTAGAGTCCTTAGCAGTAAAAGCAGAGGATCCTCAATGAGGGGGACTGGCACAGTGACTGCAAGATGGTCTCAAAATAGCAATGTTTGTGAAGATGGCACAGAGCTGGGCAGTGTTTTCCTCTGTTTTGCATACGATTGTTATGTATCAGAACTAACTCTATGACTCCCGGCCCCCCCAAAATAGCTAAAAAATGAGAAACTAAATTTATTTGTTAATACCAATCTCACAATAATAGTATGATGGAAAAATCACATTCTGAAACTGAATAAAGTTGGACATTTCTAAAACAAAAATAGAATTAAAATTTAAATTTTGACTTGAATTTCATTTTACTCACCAAATTGAACAAAATATGATTCATAGTAGTGCAACAATTTATGTCATGGATTAAGAATAAATTTTGGACTAATATCTAAGATGAAATGGATGATGTTTTGCAATATAATCCATAGACAGTTTAACCTTAAAATGCTGTGAAAATGTTAACTTTGCCTGTCAGATCAAGATTTTTTTGCAAGGTGTTAATTAAAAAAAATCATCAGATTCTGTTTGATCAATTAATAGTAGGAGGTGTTGTAATGAATAATTGTGTTACGTGGCATATCATTATAATTTGGCATTCATATAGGTCTCTATATTTGTAAAATGTTGCAAAATTATTTTCTTGTTTCCATCAAAAAAATAATCTTGATAGTAAATGAATTTTACCATTCATGTTTTAAAATTTGGCAAAAGGAAGGAAGCAAGGAAAAATCAAGAAAGATGCAAAACCTAGATAAAAATTCTTGCCCTTGCAGGTCTAAGTTACTGATTTCAGTCCTTTAAGGAGCCCTAAGTGTTTCCGTTAGAAATGTTCTAAAGAGAATTGAGCTGTAAAATACACGAGTCAACCAAAACCCCCACCCCGCATTTCTAACCCAGGTGGTCCAATTACATATATAGCCTCAAGTAAATTCAGATATAGAATATGGCAATGCTTGCTTGCCACAGTCTTAGCAACCCTTTATTTTAAAACAATCTTCAAAGATTAAAAATAACATGTCTTTACTCATGGCCAACTTTTTCTTTTCAATCCTTCTGCCTCATTTTTTATTGCTCTCACTAGAACAATAGTTCTACTGTGTAAATTTCATTCTTAATACCCCAGGAAGTGCAATGGGTCTACCCCAACATTACAAAGAAGAAATGAGAATTATGAAAATGGTACATAAATGTGAGTGAATAATAGGACCATTATATGATATTGAATTGAGAAACCAGATCAGAGGGCAGAATTCAGATACCTCAGTTCAAGCGCCCAAGGTGCTTTATTTTCCTTTCATGTCTTGGTTCCAAACCACTCATCACCATCACCTCCACCCACCAGCTCCTGCCCACAATGAGCATTTTCACACAAAGCCACCTTACAGAGTGTCAGTGTTCTCTGGATAGCAGAGGGCATAAAGGAACAAATTCCATTTCAGAGGGAAGGGCTCCATTGAAAGTTGTACAAAGCATATTTTATACAACCCATTTGAATGATTCATAGGGATTTTTCAACTTGGAATAAATGTAACAAGAATTTAAATGTTTGACATTGAACATTTGAATTCTTTAGATACTTCTGAAAAGTTAGCATAATTATTTTATAGCTAAAATGTTTTTGCTGTTAAGCATCTAGATTCAAATTATATGGATTAAATTCCAACACCACAAAATTATTTAGATCAATTTGAGGAGTAGAATATAAATAATAAATAATTTGAAGAACAAATAAAAGGACACATTCATTTTTGATATTCTTTTGTCAATATTACTCCTCACCATGCATGAGATTTTAGGTTAAAAACTCAGAAGTTTAGTAAGGCTTAATGGTGTTAGGAATAGATAAAATTATTTAAAAAATTATTAAAAGAAAAGTACATTTATCATCCCTAGACATAGGTATCCATCCCTCTAAATGCAAATGTAAGTATAATTTTATTCAATATAAAATGTGTAAAATAGTATATTGCATATACTATTTATAGTATATTGAAGTGCTATTAAATAAAGAATTGTATAAGGTATGGCTTGATATTTGGGAATATTGGGGATGGGTGGTGGTGAGATGGGGTTGAGACTTAAGTACAGAAGTTTAACATCTAACATATAGAGTTAGATCTTAGGAAAATGCATTTAATTTTTGAAAATGTAAAATGATCCAAAAGTTAACATTCCAAAGCAACAACAGCAAAAATTTCCAAAACAAAAAATGTTAAGTGCATGATAGAATTTTAAAATATTTGTTATTAGACTTTATTCATTCTACATGACTCAAAAATTAATTGTGAATATTATATGGAGCCCAAGCAAAAATATCAAACACCCCATTGTTAAGTTCATTTCAACTCTACAGACCTACAGGACCCTACAGGACAGAATACAGTATTTCCATAAGATTTCCAAGACTGAGAATACTTGGGGAAAAAGTATTCCTCTTCAGAGTGTCTTGTGGTTTCAAAGTGCTCATCTTTATATGTGCAATCCAACATCAACTAGAGCTCATTCAGTAATATGCGGACAACCAACCCCACTCACTGGCATTAATTTGATTGTGACTCATGTAGTTGGTAGCTCATTGTGAATCATGGTAACCCTATGTGCAAAAGAATACTGCTCAGTCCTGTACCAGCCTCTTGATTGGTATAGCCCATGTTGCAGCTAGAGTTGTCAATCCATTTTATAGGGATTCTTCTTCTTCTCACTAATCCTCCACTTAACCATGTCTGACGGCCCTTCCCGGGGGCTGGTCTTTCCCAATATCAAATTCAAAATATGTAAGACAAGGTCTCAGTTATCCTAGCTACTAAGAAGCTTTTAAGCTATCCTTCAACTAACATAAATCTGTTCATGCCTATGGCAGTTCACAGGGTTTTTGATATTCTTTCACCAAACCATAATTCAAATGTGTTATACTTCTTTTGAACTTGAATTTCTGGCATTTGCTTTCCTTAATTGTTGTCCAGCTATCTCATTCATATGAAAAAAACTAACTCATTAACGTTGGGTTCACATAGACTCATACTGACCCTTTAGGAAAGAGCAGAGCAATCCTTAGCATTTCTGAGACTGTGACTCTTTTAGAAATAATTTTATGTTAACTATTTTCTTGACACATAATTCATATATTATACACTTTGACAGTTTAATGATATTTAAAAGATGCATGCAATTATAACTTCAATGAATTTTAGAACATGGTCTTCTTTCTTGTAGTCATTGTTGCTAGCTCCCCTGTTTGCCCCCAGCCTCCCTTCCGATGCCACCAAGAAACTATTAATTCAGTTAGAGTCACTATAGATTTATCAATCCTGGATTTCACATACAGAAAAAAAATACAAAACAGAACACACACACCACAAGCAGTAACAAACTGCAAAGCAGAGAGAAACTGCAGTAGCAAGGAAAGCAGAAAATATTGAAAACTAGCATATATTTAAAATGGATCATAAGGGAGACAGATGATGAGGTGCTAAATTTGATCTATCTGCAAAAATCCACTTTCTAATGCACACTATCTGATAGTAAGGCTATTCAGATCTCTGGTCTGTCATCAAAGAAGCTATAGACTTTAAGTCCCATGAGTACCCTGCAAATAGACTTTTACAAAACCGGTACTCAGAATGTAAGCCCTGTCATGGCATCACTTCCAAGGTTCTTAATTTAAAGAGACATTTCATCATTTAAACATACTCATGGATGAAGTGCTAGAGTTTGCAAATTTAGATTCAGAATCTAAAGCAATAGAAAACCAAATTAAAACTATTACTATGGACTTGGTTGCAAACCAGTGTAACCCTATATACAGAGTAGCGATTCTCTTTCGTATTTACTTGGCTGTAATCTTCACTGAAGTGAATTGCCAACCTTTAGGATAATAGTTTAGAATAAACTGTCCCCACCACCAGACCCTGGCTTCCTCTAATTCCAGATGCCCAGAATACATCATAAACCTATCACATCTTTGACTTAATTAGTGAATTCTCTGGGCAAAATCTTCTAGTACAAAATGTCCTGCTGGCTTTGTTCTTTTACTATGAAGTAAATCTGGACTCATTGGCCAGAATGAGCTGAAAAAGGCATTGGTGTGGTGAAAGACATTATAAAAATATGCCTTTTTAGTGAGTCTTGTCTCTATATACTGACCATTGAATTATGACCTGTCCCTTAGAAATGACCTAGTTTAGAGGTGGGGGACACTTATTCTGCCAAGAGTCATTTGGATATTTATAACTTCATTCACAAATCATAAAAAAATTATCAACTTAATAATTCCTGTTATAGTAGCCAAACATCTAATTAAATCCCCCCTAGTGTGATGGCTTGAACTGTTTCTCTTTGATGAGGTGTATTATATTAGCTAATAATAATCAGTTCTTGTATGTATATCTGTAAGAGAGGAAAAATATTTGCCAGGAAAATTATTACTATGATTTTTGTTTTGCTAAATGTTGACAGATATAAAAAATTTCATAGCTTAAAACTCTTACTATTCTATAGGTTAATAGAGTAGCCAACAATAATTTGACTCTAATAATGGAGTTCATATATATATGCAGTTTTAATCTAATGCGAAGATAAGTCTGTGAACAGTTAGCTCAAAACATCACAGTACAATTGATTCTTTCCATAATTGTGCTTTTGTGATTATATTCAGGAAAGTTATATGTTTGATAATTATTCTTTAGACTCAAAGACAATGTTTTCAGGTGGCCTGTATTGCTCATTTTAATTCAAAGTTTGCTTAGTTCATTTTATCATCCTTATAAATTGTAATATTTCTTTATAGTAATGCACACTGATCGAAAAACACTGTTAAAGAAAAACTATATCATATACTCACTTCCAGTCTATTTTCATTGGAATAGCAAGCCGATGCTAAAAGAAAAATAAGTATAATTAAAAAAAACTTTTTTTTGTGCTAGGAAATTTATGTAGGTATCCCATGTTGCATTTAGGCCACAGATTTGGATATTACGGATCTAGGCATCTTTGTGCTTCTGTCATTTTCATGACTGTCGAGGGTAAAGGGCTGATGCAGTTACTGTGCACTAGGAACAGCAGGAAGATTTTTCTCCTGTTCACTCTGCTCAACAAAACTTAGAAGGAAGAAGGAGATGATAATTATAACATAAATTTCCTAAGGGACACCATGGAGATAGAGTTGAAAACTACCATCTGGATTCTTTAAAAGCTATGCTGAGGCATACCTAATGATGGTAGCTCTGGTAATATGCCCCATATTGCCTGGCAAGGGAACAATGCATGTGTATAATACATGGAATGTAGGTCCTACATCTTTATTCAAGTGACCATAAAGGTTTTCATTTTCTCACTTTATTAAAAAAACATTGGCATTGCCTACATTTTGCTATAATGCTGACCCTGAAAACACACATGGCCAAATAGTTAAACTAAACAACATGCTTGTTTTATATATTAAATGCCCTGCACTGTACAAAGAACCAGCCCTTATAAAGTTTTAAGTGAATTGTGAAAAGTGTATGCCATTATTATCCCCGTGTTTTTTAACCCGAGGTTAACCATAGTAAGGTGAGAACAGGCGCCACTGAGCTATAATGGGAAGTAATAAGTTTTCATCTGTAGACAGTGTTCGCCTTGCCCTTTTCTTAATGTGACAAAGTGAACTCTCACAGCTCCAAAACTTGTTTCGGAATCAAACCTCAAAGGTCTTTGATGTAAAACACTGAAAATATTCTAGAACTGGAGCTTCTCACAACTTTTGGCTACTTGACTTACTCCATAATGTTTAATGGGCCAGATTCTCACCTTGCTCTTTCAGGAAAAGGCTTAGGCTGCATGTGAATTTTGAATTCAATTTGTGCTAGAGTCTCAACTGAACTGTGTAAGGCAACAGAGCAGGAAAGGGATTTGTTTCACTTTGTGCACACACAACATGCTGAATTATTTTTTCTATTTTGCTTATTCTGTGGTAGGATTTAAGTGATCTATGTATTGTATTTTTAATAGAAAGCAGAAAGGAGTTTATAATCTTTGTGAGTATAGAAAGTTCACAATTGACTTAATAGAATTTGATTATTTTAGTATTGTGACTTTCTACATATATATTTTTTATTTTCATAAGCACATAAACACAAAACTAATTGTGAGTCTTCCAAGTACATCAATAAATTGGGCCATGATATCTACCCAAGTCTAATCTTAACTCTCATACATTTGCTTCAGTGTGTAATCTCTAAGATGGAAAGTTGTTTTTTTAAAATATAGATTTTATCGGGGGCTCTTACAGCTTTTATAACATTCAATACATTGTTTGTATTAAGCATACTTGTACAAGTTACCACATTCATCTACAAACGTTTTCTACTTGAGCCACCCACCCAGCATGTGCTCGTCTTTCCCCTTTTCCTCTAGTTATTTTTTTTAATTCCAACTCCTGATATTTCCCCTTTTCCCTTCTCTTCCCCTATGAACTCCTAATAACTTACAAATTGTTATTACCCCTTCATATCGTACACTATTCAATGAGTCACTTCACTCACCCTCCCATGCCATTGCCTGCACCCCAGAGAGGAGGTAACATGTAGATCCCAGAAATTAGTTCCCCCTTTCTACACCCATGTAGTTTATTGTTGAACTGTTTAGTTTCCCTTTCTACTCCACCATCCCCCCACCTTCCACCTATTTTACAAGGCAAATTTTCCTTCTAATTTTAAATATAAAGATGAGTCTTAACCGATGAGCTGGGAACACACTGCTATTAAATGGCCAATCTAAAACATGACTTTAGTTCTTTCTGAGTCTAGAGTTGTCCTATGCTTTAGCCATTATGTTCTACTTTCTTCCTAAGTATATATCTGCCTTTCCCTGGTATGTAAAATTAACACGATGAGGAGAAAAACTGCAACATTATTTTCTGTTAATGACAATATTCTATACATATACACAATCTAATGGTATGTAAAATAAGATTATCAAGGGGAATGTCTTTATTTTATTTTTTTTATTTTCTTACATTTTTAATCTCATTTATTGAGGGTATATTTTTACATTGTTTTAAATGATATATATGAATAATAAGTTTTAAAATAAACTATGTAGACTGTGCTTAATAAATCCAGGTTTTCCTACAATTCATATGTATATCAAAAAAGTTGTATGGTCTATCTAACCTATTATGTTCTTAAAGGAATTTTTCCTAACAGAATATGTTTTAGAATTTAGTTTTAAAATAAAAGAAAATCTGAAAAGAATGTTTTCATAATTCAAGAAGTTAATGTTATATAAACTTGCTGTTCTAAATTAATTTTGCAGATCTATAGATAGCAGAATTATCTTAAAGAAGTGTCATGTATTTATCATTCTCTTAGAAATGGTCTGTTAACTTGCTTTTCTCTCTCTTCACGTCATAAGAATAGTGGTAGTTATACCCACAGCAATTTTATTCATATTCTAAGACAATATATTTTAAAGCTTTTTAATGTTAGACATTTAAGGGTGTGGCCAACCATTAAGAGCTTGGTGGTTTACCAAAAGGTTTCTAGTTGGAACCCACCCATTCCCATGGTGAGAGAAAGAACTGATGAATTGTGCACATGCAGATTATAGCCAGAAAATACCAGGGGATGGATCTGCTCTATTGCTTGGCCTCCCTATGAAATAGACTCTATGATCACTAATAACAATGCTATGATGTGTTGCCGATTGTGCTAGTCATTAGGCTATAAGAGCAAAATTAATAAGCACACAAACAAATGCACACACACACACACTCCTGCCTTTACTAATCTTACATCCTGATGGGAGAAAAATAGACAGTTAAAAAAGTAAATGTGCAAAGTATGTATTTTAGATGTTGATAAAAGTTCAAGTGGAGATCAGGTTTTCGGAGTCGCAATGAAGGTTTATGTTAAGATAGTTGGTATGGCAGGGAAAGGGGTCACTGGGAACTTTGCACATGAGTAAATGCCTAATGGTGAGGGAGCAAACTAAGAAAATTACCTGAGGGAGGATTTTCCCAAGCAAAGGTAATGCAAGTCCACAGACCAGAAAATAGCTCATACATGTCATTAATTTATAGAACTGAGGTTCAATAAGTTATGAGTGGAGGAGTAGGTAATGCAATTAGAGGAAGAATAGACATCAGGTCAGTAATATTTGAACAGGTTCTTTACTCAGTGACACGTCAAGCTTCAGAGCGGCATAAACTCCTTGGCACCCTTCTAGCCGCTGAATTGAGAGCACACTGAAAGAAGTGTGAGGGCTCAGATACCAGCAGGAAAAGGAAGAGTAAGTGAAGAGCTGTGGCAATCATTCGGCAGCAGTGACAATGAGGTCAGAAGCCTTGAAGTTTCAAGGAATCTTCTAGTTATAATTTGACAAGAAAATCTAAAGAATAAATGGCTATAAGAGGTGGGGGGGAAAGGAATGGACATTGACAGCCTTGGGAATGCAGAGGTGGTGAATCAGCAGGGACACCATGCCGCAAGGGAGAATGAGAGGGTTATGTCAGGGGAGGTTGGACAAACATGGAGGGCAAACATAAAGAAAGAAGTATAAAATTGATCGTGGTGATAATTGCACCACTCTTTAAAAATATATCCAAACTATTGTATTGTATTGTATGTGAATTATATGCCAATGAAAGTGTTGCAGTAAATTAATAAGCAGATGAAGACATAATTTTTATGTAAAAGTTTATAATCACATGTTCCAATACCAGTAAACTATATGAGTAATTGTATGATATTGGTACTACCAACTACTAAACCTTTATTATTTTTTCATATCACATTCTTTTAGTTTCATTTTTGATTGATGCACCTTCTTCTCGGTGTTGTGCAAATTCTTGTAATGTTTGAAGCATCTGCTAGCTTTTCTTGTGAGTTATTGCTTTGAATACACAGAACCACTGTACAAAAATATCTAGTCAACATTCAAACATTTCAAGAGGCAGAATGTGATCAAGGACAAATGGTGCTTAAGGAAAAATTCTAAGCTACACTACAGGTATTCGAAAAAACCAACTCTTCAAGAATTGACTGAATACCCAGTAAAATGTTTCAATAAACTGATGAAGTAATGGAGGCAATTACTTACCTTGTCAAGAAATCTGGAAGAAACCTGACCAGGTGACTAGAAAAGATCCATAATTTTGTCCATTACAAAAAAAGGTGTTCCAACAAAATGAGGACATTGTTGGACAATAGCATTAACAGTACACACAAGCACAGTTGGCATGACTCCTATTCAACAGTGACTGCCAAAGTAAGTGGACTGCCAGAAACTCAATCAGGATTCAGAAGAGAATATGGAGTGAGGGATATCTTTGCTGACAACAGATGGCTATTGGCTTAAAGTAGAAAATGAAAAAAAGATGCTTATTTGGGTTTTATGGACTCTACAGCTATTCTATTTCATGGATGATAGCAAAGTATGGATGACATTTAGAAGAACAAGAATTTCAGAACTCTTCCCTGTACTCATGAGGTACCTCTACATGGATCAAAAGGTGGTCCTCATAGCAGAACAAAGGAAGGATGTGTGGTTTAAAATCAAGAAATGTTGTGTCAGAGTTGTGCACTTTCACCATAACTAACTTGTATTCTTAGCAAATAACTCCAGAAGCTTGGCTATATGAAGAAGTCCTTGGCATCAGAATTGGAAGAGAGCTTATTAACAACTCCTAACATGCAGATGGCACAGTCTTGCTAGTTGAAAGTGTGGAGGATTTGAAGGACTTAATGATGAAGATCAAGGACTGCAGCCTGTAAAAAGAATTGCAGCCCAGTGAAAGTGAGCAAAATCTTTCCAAGTGAACCAAGAAAAAACCTGAAAAATTCTGAAGCTTTCAAAAAATGTTGTCTTGCTGGAATCCACAGTCAGTGCTCATGAAAGGAGCAAAGAGGCTTTGGGTTAAGTTGCTGCCCACAATTTCTTTAAAGTACTGAAGAGCAAAGATGTTACTTTGAGTGCTAAGTTGTTCCGTTGCAATATATGCTTGCAAAATTGGAGGATGAATAAGGAGAACCAAAACGAAATCAATGTACTGGTGCTGCTGAGGAATACTGAAAATAATGTAGATTGCCAGAAGAACAAACAAATCTCTCTTGGAGGGAGTACAGCCAAAATCCTCCTTGAATTAAGATTATGACTTGTATATCTTGAACATGCTGTCAGCAGAAATCAATTCCTATAGGTTATTATGATTGATAAAGTGGAGGTACAGTGAGGAAGATCCTGAACGAGATAGAGCAATCACATTGTGACAATGATCTTAGATATAATAACTATTTTGATGATGGTGCAGGATGTGACATTATCTAGTTCCCCTTAACATGGAGATACTATGAGTAGAAACTGATGTGATGGCAATTAGCAAGAATTCCTCTGAAACTGTATTTGTGTGTCATTCATTCCCAAAGGGTCTTCATCTATACTAATGTCAAAGTTTTTCTATTATTATGAAAACCGACTGGCAGCACCTACCAACCGTCTTTCTTTTGCCTCCCCTTGTCCATTGTATTTTCTTGTCATGTTTTCTATAAGCTAAGCTGTATCTTCCTATGCTCTCATACAAATTATGGACTATGAACAATAGCAATACCTTAAACATTATCTGATTGTGACAACTGTGCATAACTGAATTATTTTTATCATTAAAATTTGCTTTCTGGTAGGTTATATCCTTAGTCACTGGCTTAACTATAGAGTCATTTAAATTTTTATAGTGAATAAGTTAGAGGTTAGAGTTGGAGAGGTGGTTACGAAAAGATACTCTAAAAATTATTTGAGTTCATGATCTTAAAAATCTTCCTTTTACAGTCTTCATTTATCTTATCTTCACTGAAGTATACTTAAATATTAGGATAAGCAAAATTTAAAAAATTATATAAACACTACTATTAAGTCTGTTGTGATGTAGTAGTCTTATGTAGTATTACTGAGAATACAAAAATTTAAGAAGTTCTATTGGAGCAGACACTTGCATATTTCTTTCATCACAAAGAATATCACAGGTCTGAACCATCCCTTCTTTCAGTTATTCAACCGTGTTTTTAGGACACCAATAAATTTTACTTGATGATATATTAGATACCTGATTTTTAATGTTCTATCTCTTTTACCTAATTTTCCAAATTATTTATATATATGCTTATTTTAATATTAAATGCAAAATTGTTTTTCACATATTTTCTCAATATAATTTTCTTTTCATTGTCAAATGAAAGAACTTCAATTTATTCATTAAATTGATTCACAATTTGCTGCATTAATTGATTAAGCAAAATTGCTTATATCAATCATTTACAGGAGGATTGCAAATAGAGGTCTTAATTTTATTAGTAAAAAATTGTAAATTATCTTAGGGTTACTTGAAAAGGCTTCATTGTATATTTAATAAGCTCACAGGTCAGCAGGTAAGGGACAAAATAAAATTGATTTTACTATAAAATAGTTAAACTGGTTGTATACATATAAACTTTTATTTCTTCAATTCAACCAAAAGTTAAGGAACATGGTGTGATTTCGCTAAATCATGCCTTTTAAGTATTACCCTGTCATCTCAATATACCAAATTATCTCCTCCGATTTTAAGTCGATGTGTAAGTTGCTTATTTGGGACAAATTTCCCTTTTAGAAGAAAACTGCTTCTTATATTATTCACTTAATTAAGTTCAGTGAGGGGACCTTTGAAGGACTGAATTGTGTCGCCCAATAATATTTATCAATTTGAGTGAGCTATGATTCTCAGTGTTTTGTGAATTCTTGTAAATTTGAGTGTCTATGGCATTAACACCAAATTAGAGGCATATATATATATATATATATATATATATATATATATACCCCTTATATTGCTTGTAAGGAACACTCTGGCCTTATTTCTTCTAATACAGAGCAGTTTGTCATTTGAGCATTCACAGTACTTTAAATATTCTTCTGCAGCACAACAGCTCAAATGAATTCTCCCACTTCCTTATTCAATATCCGACTTTCACATGCTTGCAGTGCCATGGAGATGTCACAGTGTAGGCCAGGCACATTTTAGTTTTTAAGGTAACACCCTTACTCTTTAATATTCTGAAAAGGTCTTGTGAAGCACATTTATCTAATGCATAAGTCTTTTTTTCTGCTGACTGCCATTTCCAAGGGCAAGGATTGGGGATCCAAATAAGACAAAATCCTTGACAATTTCAAACTTTTCTCCATTTTTTCATGCTCTATTGGTCATGTTGTGAGGATTTTGATCTCCCTTATATTGAACTGTAATCCATACTGAAGGCTACAATTCCTGATCTTCATCAACAGATTCTTCAATTCCACCTCCTTTTTGATAAGCTAGTTTGTGTCATATACATACTGCAGGTATGTTAAAAACCCTTCCTCCCATTTGATGCTGCACTTTTCTTCATAATCCAGCACTTATGATTTCCTGAGCATATATATTTAGCAAGTATAGTGAGAGGATAGAATCCTAACACACACCTTTCCTGATGTTAAACCATGCAGATTTTCCTTGTTCTGCTTCCAAAACTGTCTCTTAATCAATGTCTGAGTTCTGCATATGCACTGTGAAATGTTTAAATTTCCCACTCTTCCCAAAGTTATGTACAGCTTATTATGGTCTGCACAGTTGAATACTTTAGCATGCACAATGAAACAAAAGTAAATATCTTTCTGGTATTTGCTTTCGTCCATGATCCATCTGACATTAACAATGATGTCTCTTGTTCAATGTCCTCTTCTGAATCCAGTCTGAACTTTGGTCAATGTCCCCATAATACACTACTGCAATGGATATTGGATGATCTTAAGCAAGCATTTTCTTCTGTGTAATATCAATGATATTGTGTTGTAATTTGCGCTTTCTGTTTTGTTACCTTTCTTGGCAGGAACACAAATATGGATCTCTTCTAGTCTGTTATCTAAGTAACTGTCTCCTAAATTTCCTGGCATAGACAAGAAGGGAGAGCTTCCAGTGCTTCTTCAGCTTTCTCAACCATTTAAATGGGTAGTACATTAACTCTTAGAGCCATAATTTTGGCTAATGCATTAAGTGCAATTTGAACTTCTTTCTTTAACCCCAGTGGTTCTTCATCAAAAAGCATCTCCTGAAATTTTGGCTGGCAACTAGTACTTTTTTTATATTTTGTGTTTTCTTCTCTGTGACTGTATTATTTCCATCTTCTTTTGTTGATTCCTGCACCAAGATTTTGCTTATAGAATCTTTCAAAGTTTCCATTTGAGATTTAATTTCTTTTCAGTTCTTTAACTTTTAGATATGCTAAGAATAATATCTTTTTGGTTTTCCAATTTTAGGTTCTTGCACATTTCAATATAATTTGGCTCTGTCTTCCAGAACTGCCCTTTGAAATTTTCTGTGTAGTTCCGAATTCACCCTTTCTTCCATTTGCTTTAGGTATGCTACCATTAAGGGCAAGTTTCAAAGTCACTTCTGACAATGATTCTGATATTTTCTATCACTCCCATTTTTTAAAAGACAGTTAGTTGCTTTTTTCATGTATGATGACCTCGATGTCCTTCCCAAACTCATCAGGTTTTCTGTTATCAGTGATCAATGCTTCAAACTTGTTCCAGAAATGTTTTCAAAATCTAGGTAGGATAGGGTAGGACCTTAAGCAGTCAAGGCCATCTTTTTCTATTGTGGACTTGTGGTTTTTTCCTTCAGCATTATCCTGAACTTGCATAGGAGTAATTGATGATGTGTTCCACAGTCAACATGCAGTCTGGTTTTAGCTGTCAATATTGAGCTTCATGATTATGTTTTCCCACAAATGTAGTCAATTCGATTTCTGTATACTCCATTGTGACAGTCACTGCTCTGTGCCAATTTCAGCACTGGGAGTGTAGAGGTGGAGTCTAGCTTGTCAATCTGGAGGTAGCCAAAGGGACCTCTCTGCGGTCATGCCTTTCTCTGAAAATTCTGGGAAATCTCACAATTCTTCCCCCAGTGGAGGTGAGAGACTATAGTCTCAGGTCCTTGGAGATGTTCTACCAACAAGACAACACAGCACCATGCTATTGACCTTGAGTCCTGGAGAGTGGAGGAGTCAGAGGAGAAGTCACATGGGCTAACCCTGATAAAACCAGAACTCTGGGGCCAGAGAAGTCACATGGAGACTCCTACAAGTGCTGAGATGCGTGGGAGGCCACAGGGAGATCCCTATCAGTGCTGAGATGCTTCGGATATACCAGACTCTGCACCCACTGACTTGTGATTGTCTTGGGTTCATTTCATGTGCTTTGTGAGTCTGAAGAGGACTAATGGATTGGTATCAGACATATGGGTTAATATTGGATTTATGAACTTGGACAGAACTGGCTCGGGATGCTTTTTCAATGTTCCATTCCTCTTGTATATAAACCTCTCCTTTATATTCATATATGTGCTTGTGAATTTTTTTTTCTCTAGTCTACCCAGACTAATGTATCCATCTTTGGATGGCCATGTATATAGTTGCCTTTTGTGTGTTGAAAAGTATTTGCTAAGAATAAGTCATTGGTTTTGCAAAACTCTATCATGCAATCTTCAGCTTCATTTCAATCACCAAGCTCATATTTTTCAACTATTATTTCTTCCTCATATAGCAATCAATGCACCATGATTACATGCTTGATCAATTTCCAACTGAAATTATTGGTAGAATTCTTCAATTTCTTCATCACCAGCTTTTATAGTTGGTACATAAAGTTGTTTTTGTAAAGGCATATTTTATATTAGTTTTTATCAGGTCTCATTTCGGCAACTAAAATTTCATTTACATTAATTTTTAGCTTTACTCTCTAGTCATATTTAGCATTTTAGAACTCAGTAGTTAAATTAATTGATCATTCCTTAAAGACTTAATTTTAAACCTTTTTCAAAGAATGCTATTTATTAGATAGTGCTGAAAGTTTATCTTCTTCTCAAAGTATTTGAGACTCCATGCTTCCCTCTTTACCATCATTATTATGGGCAACCCTTAGATTTATTTATTTTAAAGAAATCTCATTTAACTACGATTTTCATTTTCAAAACAATTCAGTCCATATATTTTAATTCTTCCTTACTTTGTCATTTGCTTCCTTTCCTTCTTTCCTTCCTTCTATTCTTGCTATATTTTATTACTTTTACACAAATGACCTCATGAAAAAGTAAATGTGTTTCTAATATTTGCAACAGTTTGGTTCACTTTGGTCCAGTGAGTTCTGAATATATGTTGCTGGCCTTATTTCTTGTTTATGTATGTATATTGGTTGGATCCTTATCAGATGGCTTAATTTTTTTGGGGGGGGACATCACTGCCTCTGGTGGTCGTGGACACTACCCAGTACTGCTTCTGAGAGCCACCGCTGGATTTGAACCGCCAAGTCCGCAGGCAGCAGTCCCACACTCAACCACTTATGCCACCAGGGCTCAGCCCCAACTTAATTTTTTTTAAGGAATATCAGTTTATTGACTACGGTTCACCAGTATTTATAATAAAGTAAACAATATGCATGTGACTTGACATTCTGATTACTACTACAAAGTTGTTTTTCCTGGCTTTAGCTGAACTAGAGCAACCCCGATACTGAGAAGGTTGACCCAGCATGGGAAGAATGGGTTGGGGCGAGAACAAGCCCTGCAAGGTCAGTAGTGGAGATGGCAAGTTTGTTCACCCACTCACACGGCAGGTCCTGAGCGGCGGCATCTCTCACCAGCTTATTGGGTTTCTCACCAGCAAGGTCTTAAGACATTCCCTGAATCACCTTTCACATAACACAGATTTTAACTGTCTGTAAAAACATGGTGCTCTAAAAGAAACACATACCCACCTAAAAACTTCGAAGACTTAACAACATGAATCTAGTTGAATCTAGTTTCATTTGGGTGTGAAGAGGTTTTGAGGCATTGAAGATTTTTTTTTTCTTTTTGTTGCACAGGGAACTTTACAGATAAAGTTTCATTTATGTGATTCTATAAGTGTGGATTTTGAGAGATTTTTTAAAAGTTGTTTAATTACTGCATCATTTATTTGACTTAAAAGCTTGTAGCTTACAAGTCCCTCCCCTCCACCATTTTACTTGAGGTGGTCTACTTGAGTTGCTCAGAAGGACAGAGTCCATCCCTGTAACAACAGGGAGCTAGCTACCCATGGTGTTCAATGCCATTTTTATTTAGAAGAGTTTTGGTGAATGCAAAACAAAATAAAATGTACATACATGTTTATGCATAGACACACAAAAACAAAGAAGCAAACATCCAGAATGGTCCTTAGGAATGCATTATGGGTTAAACAAATTCTGATTCCTCCCACCACTAGGGCAATGATGCCAAAAAAAAATTCTGATTCAATAATAACTAAGTAGAACTTCCAATATTTAGAAAAGCTATTTTGTGATGCAGAGGAAATAATATACCATGGTATCAAATTTTCTTTTCTGATTAATGAAGCTACTACCAAAAGCTTTATTTATTCAAAGTAGCCGGTGCTATTTATACAACAGCAAAATAACCCCGACAACTCCCCTAGTACTACTTCAAATATATCAAACTTGATTTCCTTTAGAATATAGCTATTCTTCTCATTAATAGTTCAAAACAGAAACAGAAAACCCCAAGACCCAAATTATACACACACACACACACACACACACATGCACACATATTATATATATATAATCAAATATATATATAATCACACATATATATATAATCAAAACAATGCAAACGATTATTGAGCTTCATCTTCTGGACAAGAATGTCAGGTTCATCTCTCTTCATAGATAGAACACAATGATAATTTGAGGGCATTTCATGTTTGCCTCTTTTGCCAGCACCAAGTCTGCCTCATCTGAAATTTTCCATTTCATCAGAAACATCAATTGCCCACTGCTCTCTATAGCATCAATTATTCGTCCTGGACCAAGACCTCTGGCAAAGCCCCTTGATTTGTCAGCAACATCTCTTTCTTCTTTGACTTACTGTTGTCACTGTCAGATAAAGACTTCCTTTTTTCTTTAAAGACCATCCTTTTTCTTTATCAGCTTTTTGGGAGTTGAGAATGCTTCAATTAATTCTGGATAATCTAAATTTTCTTCAGGTTTCCAATTATGATCAGCATCTGTAAATCCCTTCCGTTTTAGGGATTATTCCACCTTCCCATTCACAACACGCCGATCCAGTACTTTTTCTACCACAAGTTCTTCAGGTTCCCCCTCTTTGACTCCTTTACTCTTTCCATTCTGTTCCTTTCCCATTTTTTGCAATGTAGTTTTACTGGAGACCATTTTTTATTGTAGACTTGAAGAGCTATTGCTCACCGCCCCTGAGCTGCTCCAGGTCTGCAGCGTCTTGGGCTCCGCGCGCCCGCAGCTCGAGCCATATTGCAGGAGGAGACAGCTGGGGAGCTGGGCACTGGGCCTCCAAAGGGGCGACTTAATCTTTTATGTCTCAAAGTTCTGTACTATATAGTCCAAAAGTAAACTTGTATGTGTGTGTTTTATTTGCCTCCCAGCTATCTAAATGTAATTTTTAAGTATAGTCAAATTGGGTACTTTTTTTTGACATAAACTAATTTTATTTATTTGAAGATACCTTTCTCTACGTCACATATATAATTACCAACTACACCTGCTATCAACTTCTTTCTTTTTAAGCATAACCCTATTTCAAGGTATGGAGCTCAAGAACAATCCTGTGGAATGTCAGGTCACAGATTTCACAGATTTACCTCCTCGATTCAACTCTCTGAATCATATGATTACATACATACATACATACACACATGTATTATATCATATATACATATTTATTTATTTATGCTCCCAACAGGGCAACACCACATTCTGCAGACAATTGAACACTACCTACATACTGCACAATGCACATGCACATATCCACAAGTGCATGCGCTATTCCATAAGAATTGTTTTGCTGCTATCTATTGTTACTTTTTCCTAGCAGTCGTTGCTTTTAAAAAATTATTGGAGGAATGTTCAGCACACTCAGCATTTCAGTGGACTGAATCCAGCAGAACCTGTTCAGAAACATGGCCTGCCAATCTGCTTCTGAAAAATCAGCCGTTATACCCTTTATGGAGCCTTGTTTCTTCTGACACTTGTCATTGTGGCTGGACGCCATCAAGTCATTTCCAACACGAAAGAACACATCCTGGCCCTGCACCGTTCTCACAATTCGTCTTAGCTTTGAGCTCCGTGTTGCAGCCACTGTGTCAAGTCTTCTCACACACTGTCATCCTTTTTTTTTTTCAACTGCGTTTCTACTTTGCCAGTCATAATATCTTCTGGGACTGGTCTCCCCTGAAAATATGCGCACAGTCCATGAGAAGAATTCCATTCTTAAGGAACATTTTGGCAGTACCTTTTCTAAGAAGTGTATTTGTCCATTTGCCAGTACCTGGTATTTTTAATATTCTTCACTAGCACAATAATTCAAAGGTATCAATTCACCTTTGGTTTCCTTTATTCAATGTCCCACTGTGCATGCATATGAGACTGCTGAAAATGCCACTGCTTAGTTCGGAGAGTAAGCTCTGCTTTTCAGCCCTTAACGAGGCTTTCTGCAGCAGAGCGACCCAAGAACAGGTGTCATCTGGTCTTCTGGCTGCTGCTTCCATGCGGATCCACGTAAAATCAAATGCTTATAATGTTGACCTTTTTCTACATTAATCATGATGCTACATATTACTAGCGTTGTGAGGATTTTGGTTTTCTTTACACGGTGTCACAATCCATACTGATGATTGGAGTTCTTGAGTTTCATCAGCTAGTGCTTCAGGTACTTCTGTCAGGTGGCAAGATGTGTCATCTGAATATGCCAGATGGTTAATAAACCTTCCAATTCCAATGAGTTACATTCATATTCAGTGAACCCCTCTTCGCAGATTATTTACTCAGCATACAAATGAAGTAAATACAGTGAAAAGACACAAACCTGACTCATAAACTTCCTGATATGCAGTCTTACAATAACTCCTTGTTCATATAACTAATTCTTAATCTATGTACAAGTTCTGAATAAACACTATGGAGAGGTCTTGCATTCCCATTGGCTTCAAGAATATTTATAGTTTGTTATAATCCATATAAGCAAATGCCTTGGCAAAGTGAATAAAATACAAATCTGCATCTTTCTGGAAACCTGGACTGTAGCCAAGATCCATCTGACATTAGTAATGATAGATCTTGTTCCACGTCATCTTTGGAATCTAATTCAAACAGTTGACATCACCTTGTCAATTATAGAGTTGCAACCATTGTGGGATGATCACATAAAAATGTTGACTGCATGTGATATTAAAGATATTGTTGCATAATTTGGTAATTATTTTGGGTCACCTTTTTTGTAAACAGGTGACACATTAAGGCCATCATGAATTGAAATTGATTTCAAGGCAAATGATTTTTCACAAGTCAGTCCAAAAATGTCCATATTACTCCTTTAAGCCACTCTTTTAGAAACGTACACTTTTCTGTGCAGTGACTTGTGTATTGATTATAGTCATTGGAAATAATAGAAAATTTACCCATACTAAGATGGGGCAGTTCAATGGACATTTGCACTGTATTGTCACTTATGATTCATTTCTCTTAAATCTAGATATATATATATATATATATATATATATATATATTCCCTAAATGCATCCTCCTCTTTCTTCTATCACTTCCTAACCAAGATGAGAAGATGGGATGTGCATTAAAAACATTACTCAAATATCAAATAAAAATGCGATGTGCATTAAAAACATTGCTCAAATATCATATAAAATTCTTTGCTTTCAATGCAGCACAGAGTTATTGGTGAGTGGCTAAATAGATGCTTGAATTAGAGTCTTCTATTAGGAATACTCTTTGTGTGGCCAATTATTCACCCATTAAGTTAATACTTATTGACTATTTACTTTGAGAATTCCCTGGAACTTCTTGAGGTCTTCAGTTTTTATTGTTTTTTTGGGTTTTATCTTCCTGGAATTCCTCAACTAAGTCTTTATTTTTATCTTGATAGATTTCTTCCTACGTTTCCATTTGTTGTAATTTTTTTCTAAAATGATGAGAAACTACCTTACACTGATAGTCATACTCCAGTTTTTAAACTAGAAAACAGAATCAATATTGGAAAGGGTGTGGATAATGAATATTTACACATTTCTAAGAAGATTGTAAATGCACTCAAATTCATATGGTGACAATTAAAACACCTGACAATATATACACCATACATGAAGGGCCCGGCCCAATCTCAACTGCATGGAGAGCACCCCTTCCCTGAAAAAACATACTTTAGAGGAAAGCACTGGAGCTAGAGCTCATGGAGAGGGACATGTATTATCAGAATACAGAGATGTAAAGGAAGAGGGAGGAAGTGAGAATGGAGCACATGCTGACCCACCAAGCCTTAAGGATGATATCCCTCATCAGAGAAGCCAATGCGTAGGGAGGACTATATGACCAGTCCCACTACAAGACACAACATTCCTCACTGACCCGAAGCTGTATGGGGGACAACACAGAAGACAGTGCAGGAATTGTGCCTGATCTGATCCCAGCATACCAAGACAAAACACAACAGAACAGCAAAAGGAGCAGAGCAAGGAAGTCTCAAGGAATTATCAAAAATAGGCTTTTGGGCCAGGACATGACACACCATCAGACTCAACCAGAAAATATTCCTAAATGCCAATAAGCAGACCTTAAACTATTTGACAGACTTTTCCTTTTCTTTTTGTCATTGGCTTGTGGTTATTGTTGCTGTTGTTTTGTTTTCTTTTGGTGGTTTGGGTGTCTTGTTTGTTGTGCATATTTTTATCTAGATAAGGCAGGTGGGATACATAACCTGGAGAAGAAAACAACGGGACCCATGGTTTGGGTGGATATGGGAGAGAGAGAGGTGGGAAAAAGAAGTGGGTGTTAACAAATCCATGGATAAGGGAACAACAAGTGATCTAAAACTAATGGTGAGGAGTGTTTAGATGTCCTGGTAGGACTTGATCAAGGGCAATGTAATCAAGAGGATTCAATGTAATCAAGTGAAAGCTGAGCATGATAGAGGGACAAGATGAAAGTAAAAGGAAATAGAGAAAAGAAGAAGGAGGAAGAGGACATTTAAAGAGGTCTAAGTGCAGGCATGTACATATGCAAATATATTTAGATATGACGATGAAGAAATAGATCTATGTGCATAAATTTATAGGTTTAGTAATAAGGAAGCAGACATTGGACCTGTACTAAAGCACGTCCTCAATGCAAGGGCCCTTTTCTCTATTAAACTGGCATTCCATGTCCATGATGCTCACCTTCCCAACAAGAAAATGTGGTGAAGAAAGCTGATGGTGCCTGACTTTCAAAAGATATAGTGTTGGTGATCTTAAAGACTTGAAGATAAACAAATGGCCATCTAGCTGAAAATGAACAAAGTCCACATGAAAGAATCACACCAGTCTGTGTGATCACAAGGTATTGATGGGAAAAGGTATCAGGCATCAAAGAACCAAAAATTATATCATTGTGAATGAGGAGAAGTTCAGAGTGGACACCCAAAGCCCATCTGTAGATAACTGAACATTCCCTAACAGAAGAGTCACGAGGAGGAGATGTGCTAGTCAGGGTGCAGTATAGCACTGATGAAATATATGACATTCCTGTAATCCTTTAATGCTTCCTCCCCAGAGAAACCGCTCAGGATGAATAATGAAAGTAGTGATACCAAGAGAGTAAGGGGAAGGTTGGATAGAAAGGGGAAACTGATCACAATGATCTACATATAACCCTTTCCCTGGGGAACAGACCACAGGAAAAAAATGGGTGAAGGGAGACATCGGATAGTACAAGTCACGACAAAAGAATAATACATAAATTATCAAGGGTTCAGGAAGGAAGGAGGGGAAAGATAGAAGAGCTGATACCAAGGGCTCAAGTGGAAAGAAAATGTTTGAGAATATTGATTAAAACAAATATGCAAATGTGTTTGACACAATGGATGTATGTATGGATTGTGATAAAAGTTATATGAGTCCCCAATAAAAATGATCAAAAAAAAAAAAGAAATACCATATAATCCAGTAATATCACTACTTGGCATATACCACAAAGAAGTCAGAGACTAAAGCATTACCTGATGAAGATTAAAGATTGCAACCTTAAGTATGGACTTAAATTCAATATAAGGAAAATCAAACTCTTCATAATTGGACCAATAGGTGTTTGTGTTAATCCGGGTAGACTAGAGAAACAAATTCATAAACATGCATATGGATATAAGGCAAAGGTTAATATGCAAGAGGAATAGAACATTGAGAAAACATCCTAACCCAGTCCAGTCAAAGGTCATATATCCGATATTAGCCCATATGTCCGATACCAGTCTATAAAGTCTCCTTTCCACTCATGAAGCACATGCAATGACACTAGGACAATCATAGGCCAGTATATGCAGAGTGTTGTGTTTCCAATGGCAGTAGAAGCAATAGAAGAATACTGGTGCTGGCAGGGGTCTCTCCATGGATCCTCATTTCCAGGACTCCGATTCCACCAGCAGTATTCAGTGGTGGTAGAAGAATCTCAGCATTGGTAGGGGTCTCCCCATGGTCTCCCAAGCATCGCAGTGCTGGTAGGAGTCTCCATGGCTTCTTCAGCACCAGAGGTTTGATTCTATCAGGGTAAACGCGTGCAGATTCCCCTCCAATTCCTCCAGTCTTCGGGAGTCCAGGTCTATATCATGACTCCAAGAGACAGAGTCAACTCTCTCTCCTCCAATTTGGAAATGTCAGGAGACTTCCCAGAACTCTCAGGAGAAAGCCATGTCCACACAGAGGCCTCCTTGGCCATCTAGAGATTGACAGGCTAGACTCCACCCTTACACTCCCAGTGCTGAAATTGACACAGATCAGTGACGGCTGCAGTGGTATCATGATAAATCATGAAAAGGTTATAGCTGTCAGGTTTTTGTTTTACTGAAATCCGTAGTCATACACATGGAAGCGCAGTTCGATAAAACAATGTGCTGAATTGGGTAACTGCTGTCAAGACCCCTTTAGGATTGAAATATGAGGATGCTACTTTAAAGTCTAAGGTTTACCTGACCTAAGCCATGATATTTTCAATGGACTGAAATGCATATATAAGAAGAATCAATGTGCTTGAATTGTGAAGCTAGCAAAGAAGATTGCAAGTACCATAAACTGCCAAAAAGACAAGCAAAGCTGTGTTGGAAGGAAAAAACCAGCGTGCTCCTCGGAGGGAAGGATGGTGTGACTATATTTTAAATACTCTGAGCACATGGTCGGGAGGGATTAGTCCCTAGAGCAGAACATCCTGCTTGAAAAAGTAAAGTGACAGCAAGAACAGGAAGGATCCAATTCAATGAAATGGAGTGAATCGATGTCTGCAACCGTGGGCTCAAGCAGAGGAACAATCGCCAGGGCGGAGTCTAGAGTGGACAGTGCTCTCTTCTGTTGTACATAGGATCAGAACTGCTGGACGGCACCAACAACACAAGTCTGTGAATCATAGCTTAAAATAAATTTCTTTCTATATGCATACACAAAGAAACCCCACTGGTTTTGCTTCTCTAGAGAACACCGCCTAACATAATGGGTTTTTTGATTTGTTTTCAGACTTAACCAAATACCTCTCAATATTTATGGGTTCGAAAGTTTTGAGCAGCAGTTTCCTGGGAAAGGTTGGTCAATTGGCATGGCATAGTCCATAAAGTTTATGTTCCACATCCTAAATTGCTAAATAGGACTTAAAGCTTGTAATGACCATCTAAGATACAATTATCAGTCTCTACAAAGACTCAAGACAAGACACTCAGCTATGGGGTGAATTATTAACACAGACCATAGTCTTATTTATTCTGGGGACAGAACTAGATGATGTCTGGTGGCCGTTACTCACTATATTGCCTACAGACAAAATAACTGGTCTCAGATAAAATAGGAGAAAGATGTCAATTATATAGTCAAATTCTCTTTTAAAAAAAGGAAAGATTTACCGGACCAGTAGAGATTGCAAAAATCAATGAGACCATCATCCTGCGATATCCCTTAAACTGAATCCACATTTGGAAGCCATCTTTCAGCTAAATACCAGATAGGTTAATAAAATGGACAGTATAATTAAAAAGTACTCTGCTCCTTAAAAATAAAAATCACCTATGTAGGACCAAATTGCTTACATTTTCTTAAAGAAAAGATAAGCTCAAGGATGGCCAGGAAGCCAGATTGACAAAAATAGTTCTACCAGAATGAAAAATCACAAGGATATTGACACAATGGGATAAGTGTAATTAGCGTCACTGAATAAGCTGCATGCTTTGCGCCTCTGAGAGTATTCCAACTCATCTTTACCCTGTCAGACAGGGTAGACTTGTCCCTGTAGTTCCTGAGATTGAAATTCTTTCCAGCAGTAGAATGCTTCATCCTTCACCCTTGGAGCGGCTGGTGGTTTTTAACTGCTGACCTTGAGGTTCCCAGCCCAATGCACGTGGGAACACAATTCACTTTGCCAAAAGCAAAGCAAACTATTTTCTTTTTAAAATGTCCATGATATCATTGTATGTGATTGCTCAGATGTCTATTCATAGTAACTCCATATGACAGAGTGAAACTGCACCCATTGGCCTGCCTGTATAGTAATCTTAATGGAGGTTGTTTTTTATCGTCTAACAGGATATGTAGGAAACTCCAGGGTGGCATTGTTTGAAATTGGCCATTGTAGATAAGTAAAACTACTTATGCCTATATATGAACATATATATAAAGATTTATATAAAAATATGGTACACAATCATAGAAATAGGTAAGTCAAGTCTGCTTCAGTTTAGACTTCTCCTTACTGTTGTTTACTGACAGGCAGGAATGGACCAAAGAAGCAGAGATGTTAGAAGTCATAAAGCCATGGATGTAGGGATCTGATATACCTAAAGGAATTCACTGTTGGGAGTCAGCTGATAGCTTCGGACAGAAAATGAGGAACAAAAATGCAAGATCCACCTCCTGCATAAGGTGGAGGACCAGAGGAGTGAACAATGTCAGTCTCTCTCCCATAAACGAAAACTTTGAGTTATAGCACACTTGAGAAGTTGAGCTCCATCCCTCTTCTTGCCCAAAAGGGTCTAGTTGACATAATTCATAACCAGCACATGCACAGATATAATTAAACATTTTCACTGTTAACCAAAAGTCTGATATTTTCCCAGAGTTTAAAACTTACTTGGCATTATTTGAAAAAAGGGTCTTGCATTAAATACTTCTAAGGCTAAATGCATGGAAAGCTTTTGAAATATGTAATTCTGTGCATGCAGGACCTCACCACAAAATACAATATACTTAATGGGAAATGATTTTGTTTGGGGTTTTGGGTTAGTAAGGTAAGGGAACATGTTTGTTAACTATAAGCCTGGTGTAGTAAAATTGGTTAGAATGTATTTTTGGATTGCTCTCCATTGTAGGAACTCTGGTGGCATAGGAGATAATGAATCTAGCTGCTGACTTCAAGGTCAGCAGTTCAAAATCACCAGCCAAACCATAGTGGGGAGGGAAACCTGGAGTTTTCTACGCCTGTAATAAGGTAATCTAAGAACCCCCAGGGACAGTTCTATCTCATTGTTTAGGGCTGCAATGAGTCATGAATGACACGATGTCAATGAGTTTGGCCTTGTGGGTTTTTGAGGTACATTTACTGCGTGAATTATCTGGTCTTGTGTTTACTTTCAGGCTTTTCTACATTTGAAAAAGTATCTCTGTTCAAAAAATACTTATAGAGAATATTTGAAGACATCAAGTGAGATATAATTAATGGACTACGATGGTTTCAGAGGAAGCATTGCAATGCAGTTTGATAAGGATAAGACCTTTGCTTTCCTCTTGTCACAAAGAAAAATACCTGTGCTTTGTGTACTTTATGAACTCACCGCAAGAGACAGGTTGAAGTTTCTGAAAGGGGGTATCCTTTCATCAAAGAAATTTTGAGCATAGAGACAGCTCTGGTAAGAGTAACTAATGTTATATTGATTAATGCGAATCGAGCTTGGTGTTATCTTTCTATACTTACTCTATCTACTATCTAACTCTGACACTTTTGGTTTTATGGTATTGAATTTCTGCTTTGAAGCAAAAATCTACCCTATAATAGTAATTTCAGCTATATTTATCTGACACAGATAAGATACAGAACCTGTTGGATCATGATCTCTGTCATCCATAGTAATCCCTAGGACCAGTCAGCTTTAGCAGTAGATAAGCTTATCCATTATGGTTTAGGCTGAGAAATATTCTATAGCCTTTTATAGAAAATGTAAGCTATTTTGATTAGAGATAAAACTTTCCCTGAAGACACACCAATAGGTATAAAAATAGGGCAAATAAATGTTTTCATATAGGTTGCACAATGGGAGGTAGTGAACATCAAACATTGTGAGAAGGCAGAATCTGAAACCCCTATCTCAGCATGTAGAAATTGATTGTCTTACTTAAACATGTATTTTTCTAGGGAAAAAGATACCCTCCCTTAACTTTCACTTTACCAGCTTTTTCAGTACATCTGCCATCTTTCACTCCCCAAAACATAGATGCAACTCAAATAAAACAACAAGTCAACAAAATTAATTTGCCTAATACTTTGTATGCAGTGTACTTACCAGTATATTTAGAAAAAAAATACATTTCTTGATTCATTTTAGTTGTCGACAGTGTTCTTTTTTCTATCTCAGTATAGCTGTCCCTGATAATATTCAAAGCTGTCTTTTTTCAATCCCTGACTTGACATTGCAGCAACAATTTCCAGTCATAGGAGAAGGCGGCAAACACTTGCCACTTTTTCGGATCACGCAAAAGAAAAATGGTGGATGATGGGGGGGGGGAATAGTGTGCAAAATTGAATGTACATTTTTCCCAGATTGAAAAATTTTAATAATTGATTCTGAATGTTATGCATTCAATTGTGAATATTCAACAACAACAGATTAAACTAAAACAACCTCAGAAAGGTCTCAAGCTGGCCAGATATTCATTTTATATTATTTTTATCAGATTTAGATTATTCTAAAGAAATAAGACCATTTTTTGAAAGCAGCAGCAAAATGATACTACTTAAATGTTCAGTTTTGTTTGTCATTGCAACCCCCTTTTGTTGCTCATTGCCGTTGAGTCAGGTCCATCCCAGAAACACAACACTACTTGGCTCTGGGCCATCCTCAAAATTGTTCTGTGCTCGAGTCCGTGGATGCAGCCACTGTCAGTTTATCATTGAGGTCCCTATTCTTTCTCACTGGCTCTGATTTACCAAGCTGATGTGCTTCTCCAGGGACTGGTCTCTCCTGACATGTCAAAGCTATGTGAGTAGATTGCAATGTATAGTGAATTTTTATGACAGAGTAGAACTTTGCCTTAGGAATTTTCAAGACTGAAATTTTAATAAGCAGACTGCAAGGCCTTTTCTGACATGATTCTAAAATCTGCTGTCAAGGACTTGGATGTTCTTTCACTAGGGCTCCCTTCAAAATGTTAGTGGGTATTAAATTATGTTTGTCAAATACTTTCAATTAAAACTTCTGAGGATCTGTGCAAAGATGTGTCTACTAAATGACACCTCTTGTCTGTCATTTTGGTTGCTGGGATGCTGGAAGCTATATTACTGATATTTTAAATGCCAACAGGGTCTCATAAAGTGAACAGGTTTCAGCTGAATAGCCAGATAAAAAACAGAATATCAGAAATGAGTCAGCTACCCACTTTGAAAGAAGTAGACACTGAAAACCTTGTGCCTAGGATCCAAACATTGTCAGATATTGAAAGGTTAGTGAATAAAAGAAGTACATTGCTGGAGATATTGCCACAGAGTGGGTCCCTCAAGTCAGGCAGCGCTTCCAAAGAGGCTAAGGAGGAGTTGCATTCGGGGAGTGAATTTGAACACAGTAGCATGAATGGAGTAGAATATTCAGAAACTTCATTCATTAATGGGCAGAACTCAAAATAAGAAAAAGTTGCAAATTCTAGTAACTGGAATTTTATATGTATGAAGAACAGTACTAAAGAATGGATATCATCAAAATTCAAGTGAAATTCATAAAGATTAATATCCTAGGTATTAGTGAACAGATATGGACTGGTATTGGAAATTTTGACTCAGAAAATCATATGGTCTAGGAATGATAAGAGCAAGAATAATGGCATTACATTCATTGTCAAACAGAATACTTCAGGATTGGTTTAGAAGCTCAATGTTGTCTTGGATAGAATTATATCTTTCTTCCTTCCAAAATACAATCAATAAAACTGTGTTAGTCTGGGTAGACTAGATCAACAAAATCATAGACACACACATGGATATAAGGGAATGGTTTATATACAAGAGAAATGGAACATTGCGAAAGCATTTCAACCCAGTCCAGTACAAAGTCCGATATTAACCCATATGTTTGACGCCAATGTATAAAGTCTCCTTCCAACTCACGAAGTCACAGGCCAATGGGCGCAGACTCTTGTGTATTCAGCTGGGGTGGAGGCATCCCATTGCTGGCAGGATCTCCCCATGACTCCCTGTTTCCAGGGCTCAGGGTCCATCAGCAGTTTCCTTTGGCAGTAGAAACATCTCAGCATGACAGGGGTCTCTCTGTGGCTTCTTCTGCCCCAGAGTTCTGGTTCCATCAGGGCAAGCCTACGTGACTTCTCCTCTGGCTCCTCCATTCTCCAGAAATCAGGATCGATTATCATGCTGTCATATCGTCATCTCAGTAGTTCGTCATCTCAGAGACTAGCACCCAACAATTGGGGAGATGGCCTTTCATCTCCACAAGAGAGATATCATGAGATTTCCCAGAAGTCTCAGGAGAAATCCATGCCCACACAGGGGCCTCATTTGCTACTCAATGGCTATCTCCAGATTAACAGGCTAGACTCCACCCCTATATCTCAATCATGAAATTGACATTCAAATACATGACTGCCACAACTATTATTCAAATTTATGCAATAAGCAAAAAAGTTAGTGAAGAAAAAAATCGAAGAATTTTCCTAATATCTTTCAATGGGAATTGATGAAACATTAAATCAAGAGCTATTAACAGTTATGGGTAATTGTAGTGCAAAATTTGGAAATGAGGAGGAAGTTAAAAGTAGTTTAGAAATATGGATTTGGTGATCAAAATGAAGCTGGAGATTGAAAAATAATTTTTGCAAAATCAACAATTTTTATAGCATATGCTTTATAAATGACAAAATATATAATGAACTGTAGCCAGACCTTAAAAATATCATTAATGATGAAAGCAAAATGCTATTAAAAAGACAGGAAAGAAAAAAAATCAAAGTGAGAATAAGCCCTGAAACTTGCTCTGAAATGTAGAGTAGCTAACACAAATAGAAGAATTGAACAGAAAAAAACTGAACAGAAAATCTTAAAGGGCAACTTGAAAAGACAAAATGAGGTATTATATTGCCCGAAAATTAGAAAACCGAAAAGCAAGAATGTGTTCAGCATAGACTTAGCTAAAATGACTAAAAAACAATATAAAGCAGGAACAACAACAAACTAGCCTCCAGTTGTAAGTTTGAAAGAATCTATGGGTAAAATATTGAATGGTGCATAAAATGTCAAGAAGATAGAAAGAATGTAAAATCACTATACCAAAAATAAGTACTTCACATTTCACCATTTCAGGAGGTAGCATATGAGAAAGAACCAATGGTACTGAAGAGAAACATTCAAGCTTCATTCAAGGCCTTAGATAAAAACAAGATTCTAGGAGTTGACATAATATTAACGGAAATGCTCCAAAAGCTGATGAAGCATGAGGAGTGCTCACTCCTTTTTCCCTGAACATTTGGAAGGCAACTTCTTGGTCAACTGGCTATTTGTACCCATTTAAAAGAAAGGCGACACAAAATAATGCTCAAATCAAGTATCATTATCTTTGATATCTCATGCAGGTGAAATTTTGCTTAAGATTACTCAAAAATGGTGGTAGCCAAAGGTTTGAGCTGGATTCATAAGAGTTCATTGAATAAGAGATATTGTGTCCAATGCCAACTGGATCATAGCTGAAACCAGTGTGTGTGTGCGTGTGTGTGTGTCTTTATTCACTATGCCAAGGTATTTGACAGTGTGGATCTCAAGAAATTATGGCTAGTCTTGAGCAGACTGTGAATTGCAAAGCACTTCACTGCTCATGAGGAACTTGTACATGAATCAAGAGACAGCTGCATGATGAGAACAAGGTAATAATGTTTCAAAATCAGGAATGTATGTGAGGTTTAGTTCCTCTCAACATATAATATTTAATCTGTATGTTGAATAAATAATGAGAGGAAATGGACTATATGGATTGGACTATATTAATCATCAGCAGTATGCAGATGGCAAAACCTTGTTTGCTGAAAGTGAGGAGAAATTGAAAGATTTGCTGGTGAAGATCAAGAATTACAGACTTCAGTATGGGTTTCAATTCAATGTAAAAAAGATAAAAATCCTCACATCTGGACCAATAGGTAATACCAAGATAAATGATTTTTCTTCTTGTTTTCAAGGATTTCTTCTTGTGTGGGTCCACAGTCACTGTTCATAGAAGCATCAGTCAAGTGGTCAAAGAACACTCTTCATTAGTAAATCTTCTACATAAGACCTCTTTAGAGTATTGAAAATCTAGAATGCTATTTTGAGGACTAAGATGAAGCTAACCCAAGCCATGATGTTTTTAATTGCCTCATATCCATATGAAAGTTGGACTTTGAATAAGGAAGACTGAAGAAGAATTGATTGTTTGAATTGTGTTGATTGCAAAGAATATTGAAAGTATACGGAATGCCAAAATGAAAAACATATCTATCTTGGACGAAGTAAAGCTAGAGTGCTTCTTAGAGACAAGGATGGTGAGATTTCATCTTACATGATTTTGACATTTTGTCAGAAGAAACTAGACCCTGGAAAAGAACACCATGCAAGGTAAAGTAGAGGAGCAAAGAAGAAGTTCCTCAAGCTATATTGACACAATGATTGTAACAGTAAGTGCAGGCGTAGTTACAATAGTGAGAGGAATGCAGGACCGAGCACTGTTTCGGTCTGTTGTGCACACAGTCACCATGGGTAGGATCTGATTCAGGGACACCGAACAACATATACATGGTAGTTATAGTTCATGTCAACTTGACTCTACTGGGTGAAGATAGCAATGGAGCTCATTCTATCAATCATATTGTAACCTGATGATGTGTGTGGCTTTTAGTAAAAGAAATCGATTGAGAGCAGAATTGAGTGCTTCTGCCCTTTGTCTTCTATAGCATTTGAATCCTGTTTTTGGTTCGTGGCTCTCCTGTTTTGCCAGCTCCTGATTCCAGGAGCCATGAGCAGACTGACAAGCTTGGATTCATTTGGCCAAAGTTGGATTTATTTTCCTCTGCTTACACTTGCCTATGGCCTTCCTGCTTTATAATCATGTGTCCTGCTCATTAGCTTCAGCATCTGCATGAATCAAGAGAAGCCTTTGCTTTACATCAAAATTATAGACTACTTGAACTGAACTGTACTTATCTACTTCTACAACTATGTTATTTCTTCATATAAATCTCTTTCTATATACATGACATAAAAGTGTCACTGATTTTGCTTCCCTAGAAAGAATCCAATCAGATGCAATATATAGATATAGACTGATAGAAATAGAGATTGTGGTTAGATAATAAAGTGAAATGGAATGTTCCATCTTATAGTAAAAGAGAAGCAAGTAATTTAATTTAACTCAAGTTAGGCCCCTTAATTTTAGGTTGGAATGCTGATCTGTGAAACATTGAAACAAAATCTCACAACCATGAAATTGAGATGGTTGAAGCAAGTGGAAAGGAAATTTTAGTGCTTGCCAAAATGTCCCCTCAGATATTTTAATTTAACAGGGCATGGCTGGTACAAGTGAAGGAAACGACTATCACCCAATCATTAGGGTGTGCTGACAATTATCAACTTTTGTCATGGTGAATTTTGAATGAAATTTATCAATATTAATCTTTTCATGCATGAGCATCAAGAATGAAAATTTTTGTGCCACAGGTAGGGTGAGAGGGTATAAGAGCATTGGAAACAGCTGGGTCACATAGCCATTCTGTAGCTCAAGGATTTCAGGATTTGTGGAGTCCCAGTTGAAATTTCTTTTTTAAAAATCATTTTATTAAATCACTGGGGACTCATACAACACTTATCACAGTGGATACTTATCAAGTACATTGGTACATATGTTACCAGCATCATTTTCAAAGCTTTTTCTTACTACTTGAGTCTTTGGTACCAGTTCCTCGTAGTATCCCCCCCTCCCTTCTTCCCTCATGAACCCTTGATAATTTACAAATTATTATTTTCTCATGTCTTTCACTGTCTTATGTCTTTCCCCCCAGTCCCTGTTGCTCATCCCCCAAGGAGAGGATTATAGATAGGTCACTGTGATCAGTTCTCATTTTCTCCCCCCACCTTCTCCTTCCCCTCCTGGTAAGGCTACTCTCAATATTGATCCTGAGGGGGTTATCTGTCCTATATTACTTGTGTTTCCAGCTTTTGTCAGTATCTATGTACATGTTCTGGTCTGGCCAGATTTGTAAGGTAGAATTAGGACATGATAGTGTGGTGGGAAGCATTAAAGAACCAGAGAAAAGTTGTATGTTTCATCAGTGTGACACTGCACCCTTACTGGCCTGTCTTCTCCTCACATCCTTTCTGTAAGGGGATGCCCAATGGCTCACAGACTGAATTTGAGCCTCTACTCCCCCCCTCATTCACATTATGATTGTTTGCTCTGGAACTAATACCTGATCAGTTATCTTATCAGCACCTTGTGATTGCACAGGCTGGTGTACTTCTTCCATGTGGGCTTTGCTATTTTATATCTTAATTTGTCAACTGGTCACTCGTTTGCTTCCATATGATAATCACATGCTCATGACCACTAAATAGCTCATGACCACTAATACCACTTAACTGCAAGGACTAGGGATTTTTTTTTTGGTCCTGTTGATACTTGACAAAATTTTATTAATGCAGATCACATCAAAATGTTTTCCCTCCAAAGGCAGTCTTGTGATGTTTGTCAAAGACAGACTACTTAAAATTCATTTTCTCCTTTGGTTTCTTTTATTTAACAATCACAGGTTACTATCTCAGATCCTAAGGATAGTTTCTTCATCATCACTTTTTACTTGTTTATTTTGGTTATAATCAGCCTAGCAAACATTAGTGTTGTTTCTGCATTCCAAATCAATGTGATGATGAAATGCTTGCAATCATATCTTTATGTGTTTTTTATATATATATATACTTAACATTTCATTTTTAACAGATTTTTACTTTGGGACATATAGTATCAGCAAATCTAGTCTTTTGAGTACACCACAGTCCATGAGTTGACAAAATTTTCATATCAGTCTTATATTTCCACTTTATTTTTTCTATGTTTTAAGAAGTGAGATGTTTTATCCAGACAAGATAGACAAATTTTGAGATATTATAGCTTAGGACTGGGAGACATAGTGAGAGACAAATTTTGAATCACACATTGCAGAGGAGATGGCTGTTTGGTAAAAACAGATGAACAATTTATTATTCTGAAAAGTGGGTTTTATTCTGATGAAGCTAAGTGAAGTGGTAGAAAATTAATTTTACAATATGAAACTCATATAGTTGATTGAGGATTAAAGTTTAAATTTGAATATAGATAGTATTTCTTACTTTTCATGCTGTCATTAAGTTGATTCCAAGTCATAGTGACACCTTTGGGTTTCCAAGCTTTTAATATTTTATAGGAGCACAAAACTTCAAATTTTCCCATGGACTAACTAATACTTTCAAACTGCTAACTTTGAAGTGAACACCTCCAGATTTTTATGCACTATAAAATGAGGAAATCTCGAAATGCACTTCATTCATATATCTCTGGATATTTTTCAAGATCTATTTTTGTGTAAGTTTGGTTATAAAAGTTAGCATCAGGGCTGAGCCCCAGTGGCATAGTAGTTGAGTGTGGGACTGCTGCCCACTGACTTGGCGCTTCAAATCCAGCAGCAGCTCTCCAGGAGCTGGGCCTCCCACTCCCCACCAGAAGGCAGTGATGCTCCCCCCAATACACACACAAAAATTAACACCATTTCTTCCATATCATTGACAATGGTTTCCCCTGTTTATGAACCTCATATTTATTTTTTTGGAGAAATGGTTTGATGCATATTAAACAAACAAACAAAAAACCCCTGCCTATTGTTATGGAATCAATTATAACACAGAGTGACCTTACATTGACATTCCAAGACTTTTTAAATCCTTGGGGAACACATAGCCTCATCTTTCTCCTGTGGTATCTGGTGGGTTAAAACTTCTGACCTTGTAATTAGTGGGCCACCATGTATTCAACAATACCACGGTTCCTTAATGCCTGATGTTTAGGATGTACCAGTCATCTATTCTGTCTTCTACTAATTGCAGAAGTTGCATTGATAGTTGCATTCAGTTCCTTTCACAAGGTGCTCATTTCAATCTTCTAAGTTTTATATTTGGATCTTTGCATAAATTGAGAATAACAAAATTCTTAAGGGAAGTGTGATTCAAAGTTGAAATATTTGGAGACTTTACAAAATATTTTATTTAATAATTTCTAATTTATTTTCACTTTAGTAAACGAACATATTTTGTGTGACTCAAATCCTTTAAATTTTTTAGAACTGTAAATAAAACAGCATGTAAATTATCTTGGTAAATTGTTCCATATGCACTAAAAATTATCTTGTATTCTGTAACTCAGTGGAGTATTATGTACCATTAAGTCAAGTTGACTGATTACTTCGTTAATGTCTTCACAGATGAGTAATAGTAGAATTAATTATTTCCATCAGTGTTTCAGTTTGCTGGTGTGGCCAACCATTAGTTACTTGTAGTCACTTGTAGTTAAAAGCATAGTGCCATATATAGTATCAAAATAGAGCCCCATTTGTCTATAAATGCAAAAGGGAAAAGAAGTTAAAATATTAACTGGTATCTGCTTATATAAATGATTAATCATGGAGATGAAGATTTAAGCTAGAACACTGTCTTTCAGTACTTTTATGTGAAAGCCTACTGCTCACAGAAGGGTTAGAAGTTCAAGGCCACCTAGAAGCTCTTTGGAAGAATGATCTGGTAATTCCTTCTAAAACACACCTAAATCCATGACTTGGATTTAACTTGAAGCTGGCTCATTATTTAGCTGCATTATAAAATTGCAGGAGTCACTTTTTTCCAAGTCATGAGACATTTGCCTTGCTGAGCACCTGTTCCTCACCTGGGATAGTTAAGTTAGTACAGAAGTTTATTTCTAGGGTGTTCTGTCAATCATGCAGTTTTAAGACACCTAAACCCAGGAGGGGTAAATATTAAAGCCCATTTATACAACTGGGCCATTTTACTGTTTTGCTTTTCTTACAAGTTGTTCTCCTGCTAAGGTCAGACATATAAACTGTTGAGTAGGCCTCCTTCAAAAGCACAGGGTAATAAAGGTGGTTTTCCTGATTTATTTGTCATTTCACAATGCAGGGGATTCCTTGTATGAAAGTGCCATTAGACCAGTGAACAGCATTAATGAACCCATCATTTTCAGGATTGTTGGTAACCTGGGCAGATGCACCAATCATTTTCAGGATTGTTGGTAACCTGGGCATATTTTCCGGAGATCACTTCTCCAATTTGTATCACCAGGCCCAACTCACTCACATTCACTTCAATGATGGTGCCTTTGATGAAAAACCCAATGTCATTATTTTAAATATTTTTCAAATTTTGTACACTTGTTTTATAATTTATAGAAAGGAGGCATTGAAGTAGTGAGAGTGAAGTTACCAAATGAGTGGAGGGAAGGTGGGGTGAAGACGGGGAGCCAATTACAAGGATGTATAGATAATCTCCTCTATAGAGGACAGACATTGGAGGAGTGGGTGAGGAGAGACATCAGTCAGTGTAAGATATAACAAAATAATAATTTATAAAGTATTGAGGGTTGGCATGTGAGGTGGGAATAGGGAAGGAGGGAAAAAGGTGAGAAGCTGATTTCAAGGGCTCAAGTGGAAAGGCAGATATTTGGATGATTGCAGCAGGCATGTGAAGGTGCTTAGCACAGTGCATGCATGTATGTATGTATGTATATATGTATGTATGTATTATGAAAAGTGATACATGAGCCCCCAATAAAATGATTTTAAAATGAAGAAAGAAAAGAGACATTGAATGTTCTGGGTATGTTGATGAATTTGCCTATTTCTCTTTACAATTCTGTATCCCCTTTTATAATGCTATATATAAGAGGCTTACTGCAAAAGAATTCCTATAATCATAGCAATCTTTATTATACTACAATTTCAAATGATGAAGAAATTGTTTCTTACGATAATCTTCATCAAGTTTTATATACTTCGGAAGGTGTGTTGTCATAACTAACCCTGCCCTACACTGAGATTGCTTCTACTTCAGTCCAACGCTTTTGGCATCCGTGAATAACTGAAATTGTCAACCTTTTAAATATTTTCTAAGTTTGAGGAGCAAAGGGAAATCTGAAGAGAAATCAGGGCTGTGTGGTGGATTGGATGAAGTTTCTTAACAAAATCCCCATTGAACAGCCCTCCAAACAGAAGACGAAAGAGCAGGAGCTGTGTTACTACGGAAAATAACTTCTTTTAGGCGTTGAGTGAGATCAAAGACTGCCTGAAGTCCCTTTAACCTATGACATTGATGAAGAGAATTCCTCCGGACAATTTTCCAGGATATTTTCTCATCAATGCCAGTTTCAATTTTCTTCTTGCTATTTGTTTTCACAATAAGCCATTGTGGTCTCTACTGTTTAGAGCTAACTTCTTTGTTGTTGTTGCTGTTGTTGTTTATTAGCAGGGGCTCATACAACTCTTAGCACAATCCACACATCCATCCATTGTATGTCAAGCACATTTGTGTATCTGTTGCTCTTCTCATTCCCAAAATATTTGCTTTCTATTTAGGCCCTTAGCAGTGGCGCCTCATTCTCCCCTCCCTCCCTGCTCCCCTCTTCTGCATAAACACTTGATAAGTTACAAATTATTGTTACTTTGCCATATCTTACACTGTCCAATGTCTCTCTTCACCCACTTCCCCATTGTACATATCCTAGGGAAGAGGTTATACGTAGATCCTTATAATCAGTCCCCCCTTTCTATTCCATCTTCCTTCTACCCTCCCCGTATCACCACTCTCAACACTGGTCCTGAAGGGATCCTCTGTCCTGGATTCCCTATGTTTCTGACTCCTAACTCTACCAGTGTACCACCCCTCTGGTCTAGCTGGATTTGTAAGGTAGAATTGAGATCATGATAGTGGGGAGGAGGAAGCCTTGAAGAACTAGAGAAAAGTTATATGCTTCTTTATTGTTACACAGCTCCCTAACTGGTTCGTCTCCTCCCTGAGACCCCTCTATAAGGGGAAGTCAATTACTCACAGGTAAGTTTTGGGTACCCAACTTGTACTCCCTCTCATTTACAAAATTAAAAATGTTAGTTCTTTGATGTCTGATACCTGATCCCTTTGACACCTGGTCACACAAACTAGTGTTATTTTTCCTTGTGGGCATTGTTGCTTCTAATCTAGATGGCTTCTTGTTTACCTTCAAGTCTTTAAGACTCCAAACACTGTATCTTTGGATAGTTAGGCACCATCAGCGTTAGTCACCACATTTGACTATGCACACGTTTGTCTTCAGCAATCCTAATGCAAAAGTGCGCATACAATATTATGATTTTATGTTTTTTGATACCTGATTCCTGATCCCTTTGACACCTCATGGTCACACAGGCTGGTGTGCTTCTTTCACATTGGCTTTGTTGCTTGTGAGCTTGATGGACGCTTGTTTACCTTCAAGTCTTTAAGACCCTAGATGCCATTTCTTTTGATAACCAGGCAATATCAGGTTTCTTCACCAAATTTGCTTATGCACACATTTGTCTTCAGCAGTCATGGCAGGATGGTAAACATCTTGGAATTTCAATTGAATAGCACAAAGTGTTATTGAATTGAGGAAGAACTTGAGTGGAGGCCCAATGTCCATCTGCTGCCTTAATACTGAACCTATAAATATATGCACATAGATCTATTTCCCCATCTTCATATATAAATATATTTACCTATGTACATGCCTGTATTTAGACCTCTATAAATGCCCGTTTCTTTCTATTTCTTCCCTCTTGTTCCACTACCATGCTCAGCCTTCTTCTGGTCATTTCTCTTGCTTTCCCTAGCCATGATCAATTCCTACCTGGTCTCTCATACCCTCCTGGCCACTGATTTTGGATCACTTGTTGTTCCCTTGTCCCTGGATTGATCAACACCACCTTCTTTCCACCACCTCCCCCCTCTCCCATATCTCCATGGAGCCATGGGTCCCATTGTTTTCTCTTCCAGACTGTTTATCTAAACTATCTTATCATGATACACTTGCAACAATAATAATAGGCACAAAAAAAGACATAGCAAGACAAAGAGACAAAAGAAAACAAAATGACATTGACAAGAGAAAAAATCATGCCTAGAAGAAGTATTTAAATAAGTAAAAATAATAATAAAAAGGAAAAACCTGCAAATAGTTCAAAGTTGTTTTTTTTACCTCTAGGAGTGACCTCCAGTTGAATTCCATGCCCTGGGGTTCCACATCCTGGCCCCAAAGTCTATCCTTGGCACTCCTTCAGGACTTCCATGTAGGACTACCTTCTATGCCTTATAGTGAACTAGCCAGGAAGATGCCATTAATAAAAACTCACTTTATTAGACTTTTTTTTCCCCTTAAGTCATCCTAAGGAGACTAAGATAAGTGTATTACAGAGTACTTGTTTACACTCATTTATAGATTCCAGAGATACATGTTTCATATGGAAAAACTTTATATTCATGAACATGTATCATAGTAGTAATACTGTTTATATCTATTCTCATATTTCTAAGCTATCTTATTAGATGCATGAATATATATATATATACATACATGTATATGTGTGTCATTTTTTTCTGCTGTTACTAAATTGACCCCTTCACCATTATGAAACACCTAAAAGATTCATGGTATTATGTATTGCTCATTAAGAGACTGTAGGTAATACTTTATTATTATAATTGTTTATAAATCATATTTTTCATTCTTTTATTTGGTCTGGTTTTATCCATATTTTTATATGGTGTTTCTTATAAGGAATGTATGCTTGTGATTGCTGTTTTAATGCAGCCTTCTGGTCTTTATTTTTAATTAAGCTTTTAGACTTTGTTTTATAATGTGGCAATTATATTTATAGCTACTTGTAGTTTGTTTTCTATTTTCCTGCTCTTTATTTCTCCTTTTCCTTTCTACTCCCTATGAATTAATTAGGCATCCTTTTTGCAATATCCCACCATCTCTATTGTTAGTTTGTTTTATTACTTTTGTGATTGCTGAATGGTTTATACTACTTATATTTAATCTATTGAAATCATACCTCTAACTACAAAATTAAACACGTTATAGTATTATAATTTTGTTCTTTCCTAATGGACTTTGTGTGGCTGTATGCTATAATTATTCTACATTAAAACCCTATTGCTAGTTTGTAATCTTTGTTACACAATTTTAAAGTAACTTAAATAAAAAGAAGATGTGTATATTTGTCAAGAATTAATCATTTCTTGTTGTCTTCCTTAATTTCTTCATATCCACATTTACGTTTGCCACTATTTTCCTCCTGCCTCTTGCATTTCTTTGGGAATTGCTTGAACTTTTGGCCTGTTGATGGTAAATTCTTGAATTCTTTCAGCTTTTCTCTGCAAAACTTTATTGTCTTTAATTTTGAAATATTTTCTCAGTGCTTGTAGAATTTTAGTTTGGCAATCTCTTAAAATATCTTTCAGACCCTTAAATACACACTAGCATCTACTTTTTAACTTCTCTCACTTTGTGTGTGTGTGTGTGTGAAATTCACCCACATCTGTTATCCTCATCTATCTTGTTCCTATGTGTGAAACAACTTTGTTTTTTTGTTTTTTTGTGGGGCGGGGGTGGGTGGGAGGTGGAGCAACACTGCCTCTGGTGGTCATGGGAGCTACCCAGTGCTGCTCCTGAGAGCCGCCACTGGATTTGAACCACCAAGGCCGTGGGCCACAGTCCCACACTCAACCAATTATGTCATTGGGGCTCAGCTCCTTTTTTTTTTCTTACTGCTTTTAAGTCTTTCTCCTTATCACTGGTTGCCAGCAATTTGATTATTATGTGCATTGATGTACTCTCTTTGTATATATCCTGTCAGAGGTTCTTTGAACTTCTTGGTTCTGTAGGTTTGTATCTTTTTGATACATTGGTCATATACAAGAATATACTATCTTGAAATGTTTTTTATCTATCTACTTCTCTCCTGACTCCAATTGCATATATATTTCATTGCTTGAAGTAGTCCCACACTTCTTAGATGTGTCATTCATTTTTAAAAAGCTTTATTTTTGAACCAATTTTCATTTACAAGAAAAAGGCAAATTATAGTGATTTCTTAAAATCTTTACTCCCAACATTTTGAGGGTTTTCCATTAGTAATATGCGTTTGCTGTTGTTTCTGTTGTTGTTGAGTTGCTCTCGAGTTGATGACCCCTCAGAAAATGCAAGGCGCAACATCATAGAACACTGCCCAGCCCTGCACCATCCTGTCATTTCCATCTTCTAGGTAATTATGATGGCTTCGTGGCATTGCTTGGGGATATATTTTTTATTTATTATCTCCTTTACCTACCATGATGTCCTTCACCAGGGATTGGTCTCACCTGATAGCAAGCACACCCTCAGTGCCTGAGACCCAATTTGACCATCCTCTATTCTAATGGCCTTCTGGCAGGATCTCCCCCAAGAAAGATTTGTTTGTTTATCAGGCAGTCCAAATTATAATCTATATTCTTCACCTGCACCATCATTCAAATGTATCAATTTTTCTTTTTACCAGTACATCCAGTAAAGGGAATTTTTTTTTTAGCTGATTTGTACAACAGAAACACCATTTTATGTCTCGATGGCTTCTTCCCTGAGCACTGATAAAGGATCCAAGTAAAAATGATTTTTTCATCATGTTTTATCATATCTGTCCGTTTGTGAAGAGTTTCATTCACATTGTGCTTAATTGTAATTCATAGTGAAGAGTGTATTCTTTGACCTTCATCAAGACAGTTGGCTTAAGACATTGTAGGTAGGTTTTAATCTCCATCAAAGCTCTCTCTCTCTCTCTCTCTATATATATATATATATATATATATATATAATTACTAAAATATAAAATGCTTAAATATTTTACTTTATGTCTTCTCTTGTCTCTAGAGTTTTCTAAAAACTTCATACGCAGGATTTGAGTCTTTCAGCTGTCATTCGAATATAATACCATTGCACTGGATAGGGCTAAGATTTTCACACTGTGTATCTAGACTTTTGCAATTACTTCATATGCTTAGGAAATGTGGATATTGAATGAAGAACACAGTGGAAGAATCAATGCATTTGAATTATGATGCTGGAGAAAAATATTCTAAGTACACTGGACTGTCAAAGCAACAGATACACCTGCCTTGGCAGTAGAGCCACAATACTTAGAGGCAAAGATGGTGAGAACTTGTCTCATATACCTCGGGTTTCTTGTCAGGAGACACCAGTCCCTAGAGAAGGTGTTATACTTGTAAAATAGTGGAGCAGTGGCAAAGAGAAAGAACTTTCACAAGGTGAATTGACACAATGGCTGCATTCATTGGCTTGAGTATAAGAACAATTGTCAGGAAGGACAGGGCCAGGTAGTGTTTTGTCTGGTTGGACACAGAGTCACTATGAATAGAAAGCAACTCAAAGGCACCAAACAATATCTCCTTTCACATTTTCCTATTTAAGTAAGAGAGAAAGGCTAGCTACAGGGGCATGCTGGTTGGTTTTATGTTAACTCGATGCCACCTGTGTGTCAAGTAAGGGGAGAGTCAAGTCTGCCAATCAGGAACTACAGTCTGAGATCTCCTTGATGATGTGGTCTTTATAAATGAGACATTGGTAACTTTTCTCTCTTGCTGTGTGTGTCAGTCCAGGTAGACTAGAGGAACAAATTTATGGACACACATATGGATAGAAGGAAAAGATTTATATACAGGAGGAATGGGACATTGAGAAAGCATCCCAGCCCAGTGCAGTTTAGTTCAAAGTCTTAAGTCCTATATTAACCCATATGCCCAATATCAGTCTATAAAGTCTCCTTCTGATTCACGAAGTCACAGGCTAGTGGGTGCAGAGTCCTGGCACCAGCAGGGGTCCCCTCACGGCTCCTCATTTCCAGGGCTCAGGGTCCATCAACAGCATTCAGTGGTGATAGAAGCAGCTCAGCACAGGCAGGGGTCTCCCCATGGCTTCTCTAGCTTCAGAGGTCTGTCTCCATCAGGACAAGACTGTATGACTTCTCCTCTGGCTCCTGCAGCAGCTTGGACACTGCCATCTTGTCTTGTCCATAATTCCTTGTCTCTGAGACTAACTCCCAACAACTAGGGAGATAGCTTCTCATCTCCACAAGGGAAATGTCGCAAGATTTCCCAAGTATGTCAGGAGAAAGCCATGCCCACACAGAGGCCTCATTGGCTACTCACTGATTATCTGCAGATTAGCAGGCTGGACACCAACTCTACATCCCAATCATGAAATTAACATAAGAACATAACCACCACACTGTGTGTCTTCCTTCTTTCTTGGACTTAGTGTCTTTTCCAGAGGTAGTCCCATGTGGGCTGCCAACCCCAGAAGCTGTAGGTAACTAATCATTCTCCCACCACCCTCTCAGCCAGGTGACACTTTACCATAGGTTGGTTATCACTCTATTTTCAGCTTTACCTATCTGTATCATCAGCATGCAGCTGCAAGAGTGCAAAGAGGTCTCAGGCTAACACTAAATCCATGGACTTGAGTTGAACTAGGCTGGGTTGCCTTCTTGACACAAAATTATTCTTGATATATAGCTATTTATGCATATCAATGTCACTGGTTTTATTTCCCGTGTTAACCCAACCTCATGCAAGGGGTTTTTAGTTAGGCACTTCCCTTTCCCCATGTTGATTACTAGTTACCATTGAGTAGATTTTGGTTCATGAATAATGAATGTGTATCAGAATAGAACTCTGTCCCATTGACTATTCAATGTCTGATTTTCCGGAAGTAAATCACCATCCCTTTCTTCCAAGATACAGCTAGGTGAAATGGAACCTGAATCTTTTCTGTCATACCTGAGCATATAAACCCTTTGGACCAGGCAGGCATTCTACTGTATAGTTTGTTGACTGTTTATTCTTATTGAGGAATAGGGGGGTTATAACTTCTCAACTCTTTACATTTTTTAGTGTATAATGGCATTTTTCCTATTCTTTCTTGAATGGTTTCTTTCCTTTTTTAATAAATAATTTTATTGGTGGCGTATACAATGCTTATCAAAATCCATCTATACATACCTTGTGTCAAGCACATTTGTACACCTGCTGCCATCATCACTCTCAAAACATTTGCTTTCTACTTGATCCCTTGCCATCAGTTCCTCATTGTCCCCTGCCTCCCTGCTCCCCTTTCCGTAATGAACCCTTGAAAATTTATAAATTATTTTGTCATATCTTACACTTCCTGATGTCTCCCCTCACCCACATTAATTTTGGAGAGTTTGCATTGCTATGCTTTTAAGTTTAATAATCTGTCTTGTAAATTTGGCCTTTGCTTCCTTCCAGTTTATTTCTCACCTTAGCCATTAAAGTTTTCATCTACTAGGTTATTTTTTATATCTTCTGTGATTTCAATTAGCTTTTGAACTCACAAAAAAAGCAAATATAGCAACCTTTTAATGTACTTTTCTGACATACCTAACATATGAATCTGTGCTGAGTCAATTTTGATTAATTCCACCCCATCCTGCCACTCTTTCTAGTTCAGATCATAATCTGCTACCTCTTTCAAACCTGATGATTGATAAATGCTGAATGAATAATGTACATGGGCAAACTTTTGCATTTAATATCTTATGTCTTCTGTATCCTACAATATTAGGATATCCTACAATATCCTACAGTATTCTTGAGCTGAGCAAATTTTAGTTATCAATAAAAGTTTTATCTCTTCAGTGCTTGTGTTTAAGATTGGTTGGTCAGTGCCAGAGCACTTTTGGTGTCTAAGACTTCATCTTTCCCTAAGCTAAACTTTGGTGTATTATCTTGTCAATCCATAACAACAACTCATGCAATATGTTAATGAGGGCTTATGCTCAGTCACTTCAGTAACAACTATCACTTGTAGATGCAAAAGAAAGAAAATCAGTAATGAGGTTAGACAAATAGTGTGTTGTTAGCAATAAGAGACATTTTAACCAAAGATAAAAGCTTCTAGTTGAATCAGCCAATTTATGAATTTCTAACGATAACCAACATTTTAAAATGTCATTATTTTAGCAATTAGTTAAAAAGAAAGTGGAGTTCAGAACCAATGGCACTTAGTTGATCACTACAATGAGGTAACCCCTACATGGGAAGTTGACAGATCCTAGGGGAGCATGCTGCGCTATGATCAAGAATCTAGGACTGTTGGGGACACATAGGATATCAGTCAGCTTTCAAGACTGTGATCTGTTAAATCCTCACAAAGGTGATTCAACCAATGTGTTCATCAAATAGACAACGATCCCTTCCTGACAAGCCTTTCCAATGTTTTGAAAATGGGAGTTCATTGTTTGTTATTGAGTCTGGATTAAGAATTTTCTTCTGTGTGTGAGCTGAGGTGGAGAAAACTTGAATAGAATTGTAAACATATGAGACATGATGGAATAGAATTGCTAGACACTGGAGAAAAGAGTTTTAAAATGACCCTTGAAGAATTAAGCAATTCATTTAATCCCTGCTGACCAACTATTGTCCCACAAAGTGGCTATTGCCATAATGAAACCTGAGTAACTTTTTGGTAAAACAAATGGGTCTTCAGAGAATTTATGAAATTATTAATAAATGTATTTGCAACTTACTTTTCTAGAACATTTCTTGAAAAATGGTAATTTATGTCAATTAGCTTTGATGATTGCTTACATTTTTAATTCTCAACACATTATAACCATAAATGTTATTAAATGTATAGTGATAACTTTGAGGGTCTAATGATTTTCAGTTAGTTGATTAGTACTTTACAGTTCTTACTAATAGAGATTGCATAATAAATTCTTTAACAGTTATTCATAATGAGTCATTTTAAACAAATACAAACCAAAGAATAGCCACACAAACACAAATACAAATGAAATTGTCGCACAAGTATTGCTATACTTATATCCACAGATACAGATTTCTTTATGATTAGGTGAAAAAATGTTATCAAACTCTAATAGTTCAAGGAAGTTCACATTTTCATCACCTCATTACAACACATGGCATTCAAGCCTGTTCCAGCTCATAGTGACTGCGTGCATGTCAAAGTGAGATCTATGTTCCATAGGCTTTTAAATAGGTTTCAAAACTTTATTTTGCAGAAGAAGATTATCATTGTCAAAAATTTTATTTAAATCACCCTTGGATGAATTCAAGCCTTCCTCCTTTTGGTTAGCAACTGATCTTGCTAATGCTTTGCATCACATAAGATTTTCAGATTGTTTTAGTCTTTAGAATATGCAGTATTAAGATTTTCCTTTTTCATAACTTATAATACAAAGCACTTTCTTTCTTTTTCATAATTTGTAACCAAAAGCAAGTTGGTGGGATCAGAAGTTAGTATACCATAAATCCTCAGATTTTTATGTTAAGCAGCAAGCAACAATGGCTTTAACAATCCAGAGAGTGAACGCTATGTGCTTTGCTACCTGTGGCTGCTTAGACGATATTTATTTAAAGGCTCATGGATAGCTGTGATCCTTTCCACTTCTCCTGCTTTCTGTTCATACTTAGAATGATATAGGAGGTTCTCTTTGAGCAAAAGCTTTATAAAAACTTGCTACATATTTTTTTTGGTTAGAGTTTGAGTGCTTTTTACGAAACAAAACAAAATCTCTCTTTGCCATTTGTCTTCCTGCAGCTGAACTGCAACATTTCTTTTCCAATTTCTTTCCGTGACTTGGTTCCTGACAATGCATGAAGAGAGAATACATTTGACTCAAATCTTGTTACTAGTGTTTTTACTTTCCTTCTTTTGAGTGTCTAATCAAAATATAACAGCTGCTTGACATAAAAGCTTTATTTATGCAAAGACAGGGGAAGTGAGTGGAAAGGGAAGGGAATGCTTTAGATTAAATAATGTATTTGAATCTGTCCTTCATACTCCCCAATACACTTGTACCTTATATCATCATGCTCAATAGGATGTTATTTCAATGTTAATATGTTGGTACATATCAACATGTTGCATACTCCTATAAAAACATATTGGTATTTTGTGGTTTAATGTGTTAAAATTAAAAATATAGAAAATTATGCTAGGGGTGAATGTATTTTAATATGCTGAAATAGGAAAAAAGTACTTTTATTTTCTTGAAGGAAATGTAAAATAAAACACTATGCAGTTAGATTCATATTGAGAAAAATTAGCACAATTTTGCTCCACTTATCTGTTCAACAATTTTTACTGCAGTGCTTTATGTAATGGAAATATTTGTTTTTATTTGTAGTATTTGTAGAGTTTGTTTTTATTTGCAGAGACATTGAATGTTGATAACTCTTTTGAAGTCAAGTGAGAAAACAAGACTTTCTACTTATGTAGGAGTAACTATCTCAGAAGCTCATTATGTTAGTGTGGGGAGACTGGAGAAGCAAATTGGTAGACACTTATGCGTGTGTGGTAAAGAGCTTTATATATGAGTTGAATATTAAGGAAACAGCCCAGGTCAGATCAAGCCCATAAATCCGCTATCAGCCCATATGTCTAATACCAACCTATAAAGTCCTCTTCACACTATTGTAACACATGAAATGATGCCAAATTCATGAAGATCACAAGCAAGTGGATGGGAGATCTGGTAGATCCAGTGGTAAACATCTCAGATCTGGCAGGGGTCTCCATGTGACTACTCTGGCTCCAGAAGTCTGGATTCATTAGCCTCTCTCCATGTTTCTTCTCAACAGGGAGGTCTCACAGAGAGTGAGTAGAAAGAAAGAAGATCCCCCACCTCTAGGAAGGAATACTTAAATTCCTAGAACCCTCAGGAGAAAGCCTTGTCCACACAGGGGCCTCATGGGCTATATCCTGATTGTAAGTCTGGACTCTACCCTTAATTCTCCCCAATCAACAAATCCTTTTTTGAATGATAGAGCAGAAACAGCCTGGCTAAATGGTAGGATTATAGGTAAGGAATCAAAACACTTGAATTTTAGCTTATCAGATGTGTGAAATTAAATAAGAAATTTAACTGCTTTGAGCTCCAGTTTCACACTGAAAATTTGAAACCACTATATCTACTTAACAGAGTGGCTCTATGATTATTAAGAAGACAGTTCATATTGATATGCCTCTTTCTTGTGGATCTGACTTTCAGTATATCACCTGGTCTGCTGCTGACAGTCAGAAAATAGGACACATGTAATGATGGTTCCTATAGGAAATTTTGCTATAATTGATCATGACAGAAGAATGTCAGTTGAATCTCAAAAAGAAATAGATTTTCCAAGTCTGAATCTTTTGATACTTACATTGGGTGTAGAAAGTCAAATTCAAAGTAATGTAGATATTTTGTCAAAAATTCATAGTTATTGGAGGATCTAGAACAAGACTTGTCTCTTGAGATCTAAGTGAGTACCTTTTATAGTAACTGAGGATATAAAATATGCAAACATATTATTTCAGAAACCATTAAGATAGTCTATATGCATTTTTAAAAAGTGTTTACTTAAATAAATTCAAAATTGGGGAACACCCATTCTATAACAACATTCATTAGCATTAGTCAAAGAATTATAAAAATAAGTAAAGTATAAAACTGCCATTTATATGACCATGAATGTTGACAATTGTGCATATATAGCAGAATGAAATATTTCCCAGTCCTGTGTGACTGCTTCAGTTTATCATTACAACTACTGTGCCAATCATTTCACTCAAAGTCGTAGTCTACTTAAACATGGTTGATCTGTTCTGATAACATGCCCAAAGCAAGAAAGTTGGAGAATATGGTGCTGTTTAGAGTTTATTGGCTAATTTTCAGTAGTAGATTGACCATCCTTTCTTTCTGCATTAGAGCATCTCAATTCATTTAGAACTCCTTACATGAGATAGTAGCTATGGTAGGGTTGAAGTCCAAAACTCTATTTTGGATCAAAAGTAACCTGTGCGTCTGAAATGTAGTCTATAATTTCTGTAATTACCCATATACTCTGAAAAATTATTTGATAAACATTTCCAGAAAACAATGTAGATTTTCTTGCTTCAGGAATTGCTAAGGATTAGTCAGCAATTGTTGTACATCAGGACCTCAAACAGGGAGTGACCAAAGAATTCAAATTTAACTCAGAATGACAATTTATGTCAGCCAATGTTTTAAGGCCTTTACATATAACTTTCATATATAATGTATATATATATTCTCTATTATTATATGCATCTATAAATTAGTGAACAGAATGAAAAAAGTCAGGTGCTTTAGGCAAAGAAACAGAACTAGTTGATGAAGAAGCCAGATTCCTGACTTGAGGACTCTGACTTCAAATAGTGTGACTTTTTCATTATTCTATTAATACTCACAATTAACTTAGGCAGCTTAGGCTGAAATTCACAGCTCTTGTGTTAAGTCTGTCTTCCTGTGACAGCAAAAGCAGTTGAAACAATAGGAATTTTGCTTTTCAGGATCCAAATAATTCCCCTAACAGATGCTTACTCAAAATAAACTGTAAGTTTATGCTTATTATACCTGCAGTCATGCTAGATGTGTCTAGTGATTACAGGCCAGATATATCTAACTAAACAATGTCTTTGTAATTTAGAACCATTTAAACATTATCTAATTGTCAACCAATCACTAGATTTTTACTGAAATTCCATATATAAGTGTATATGTATATACATATGTACATATATATATTCAATTATCTCAGTACTGATGGTTTAATTATTAATTGGGATGCTAGTCTTAAGGTCAACAGTTTGAAATCACCAAAAACTCAGCTGGAGAAAGATGAGGCATTCTGCTCCCATAAAGATTTATAGCCTTGTAAACCATTGGGACAGTTCTATTCTAAACTATAATTTTGCTGTAAGTGTGAAACAACTAAATGGCATTGAATTTGGTACATTGTTGTTGCTATTGTTTTGGGATTACTAGATTTTAAAGCCTCTGGTCTTTGTGATTCTCAATTTTCAAATGAACTTGCCTCTTAATAAAAGTTTTGGCCTTTAATATCATCCAAATCTCTGCCTGCTTGCTCTACAACATTTCTGATGAGTCATAAACTCTGCTAAATCCTACCCACCAAGGGTGACTCTGCTAGTATGTGATATAACTATGTGTGGAGGACATGTGCTTATGTTAATATCATGATTGAGATGTAGGGGTGGAGTCTACCCTGTTAATCTGGGGATAGCCATTAAGTAGCCAGTGAGGCCTCCATGTAGGCACGGCATTCTCCTGATATGTCTGGGAAATCTCGCAATATTTCCCTCATGGAGATGAGAAACTATCTTCCCAGTTGTTGGGAGTTAGTCGCAGAGACGATGAATCATGGACCAGATAAGATGGCAGTATCTGAGGAATTGAAGGAGTCAGAGGAGAAGCCACCGACCTTATCCTGATGGAAGCACACCTCTGAAGCTGGTGAAGTCACGTGGAGATCTCTGCCAGCGCTGAGTTGCCTCTACCACCACTGGATGCTGTTGATGGCCCTGAGCTCTGGAAGCAAGGAGCTATGGGGAGACCCCCCCCCCCAGTGCCAGGACTCTGCACCCACTGGCCTGTGATCTCATGAGTCGGAAGGAGACACTATAGATGGTATCGAGCATATGGGCTAATATCAGTCTTAAGACTTTGAACTCAATGGGTTGGGATGTTTTCTTAATGTCCTATTCCTCTAGTATATAAACCATATCCTTTTATCTATATGTGTGTCTATAGATTTCTCTATACCCAGACTAAGACACCGTGACATAGCTGTCAGTGTATCAGAAACACGCAAGACACCACAGTACAATGGACTGACAGATCATGTTAGTCCAGGTAGACTAGAGAAACAAATTCATAGAAACTCATAAATGTATAAGAAAGAGTAATACCAGTTTCCCAGAATTCTCAGGAGCAGGCCATACCCATAGAGGCCTCATTGGCTATGACCTGATTGACAGAGTATATTCCATTCCTTCCATCTTAATCCTCTCAAGTACCAAATTGACACCCGATTATGTAACTACCATACAGATAGTTGAGGAGAGATAATTATGATCCACTAATTCATTGTTACATTTGGTCATTTATTCAGCATGAATTTCCTGGGGTTCAACTATACCTATGCAGTATTGTAGTACACCCTTATTCTACCCAGAAGTGAGCACAAAGTCATTAGAAATATAATCAAGGAAACATATGACTTTAGTACATTCCTTCTCACTGCCGCTCAGTCAGTTATGACTCATAGCAGCTCTATAGGACAAGATGAGGGTGCTACAAGAGGGAAAAACAAAGTGTAGGTGGGATTGATGTTATATCCAGAAGGACACAAATTGGATGTGAGAAATATTTAAGGTACATACAGTCAAGAGCAACATTCCAGCTAGAGAAAAGAGATGCATCAATGTAAAATGCTGAACAAGTGATTCTGGTTGGATGGAGCTTAGCCTTTAAATGGAACAATCATGAAATATAGAGTTAGTGAGTTCAATAGTGATAGATCCAAGAAGGAATGTGTGTCAGTCCATATAGACTAGAGAAACAAATTCATAAACACACATATAAATATAGGGGACAGGTTTATATACAAGAGGAATGGGACATTGAGAAAGCATCCCAACCCAGTTCAGTCCAAGGTCATAAGTCTGATATTAGCTGATATGTCCAATATCAGTCACCGGGCAATCACAGGGCAGTGGGTGCAGAGTCTTGTGTATCCAGTGTCAGCAGAAGCACCCTGGCCCATGGCTCCCCATTCCAGGACTCAGAGACCATCAGCAGTATCCATTGGCAGCAGAAGCGTCTCAGCTCTGTCAGAATTCTTTCTGAGACTTTCCTGGTCCCAGAGGTCTTGAAAGTCCATGTGGCTTCTCCTCTGGCTCCTCCAGGTTCTAGGACTCAGGATCCATCATCATGCCACTACCTTGTCTTGCCAGTAGACCAACTCCCAGAGACTGAGTCAAGTTTCTCTTCTCCAATTGGGAAATACCATGGAACTTCAAAGAATTCTCTGGAGAAAGTTGTGCCCACACAGAAGCCTCACTGGACATTTCCAGACCAACAGGCTAGACTCCACCCCAACACTCCCAATCATGAAATCGACACACGAGTACATGACTTCCACAGAATTGTTATTTTTTGGGACGAATTTGATTTTTATTATATGATTTTATATGACAGCAGTTCAATGGTGGGGGATAACTATCGAAATATCCATTCAGAAAATTATACCATAGTCATTAATACATTCAAAAATACTTAACAGGTATTTACATGGTAATTTGAAAATAATTTCATTGTAGCTAAAAGGAAACCAGGCAGAAATTCTGTATGAAGCCAGAAAAAAAAAAAACTACTGAGAGATTAACCTTGGACTTAAAGTAGCAGTGGAAAAAATCTTTCACATGATAATTTAAATATTACTAAATATATAATATTCAATGCAATGGAATCTGTGCAAGAGATTGTTTTCCAATTTGTTAAACATGCAAGTGGACATAGTTAAGATATACTTTTTAGATTGAGGAGAGGTAATTTCTTGCTGCACACATTTCCGTGGCATATCAAAAAGGTGACTCAGGGGTAGCAAACAGGCAGAAGGAGGGAGCAATGACCCAGATTCAGTCTCACAGACTTATGTTTGAAATGCAGTGGGGCGCTTCCCTGCTTCCCATTTTGCAGAGAAGATGATGACAATTATTTTCCTTTCATTATTTACCTTAATATTCTTTTCTGCTAAGTGTCTAAAGTGACACCCAGGAGTGGACTGCCTAAGGAAAAACATTAGAAAATGAAAGGTAACTATGTTTAGCTGAGAGATAACAGAAAAAGAAAATTTGTTTACATAAAATAAATGGGCATTTTAAGGACAAAAAACATTCAGCTATAAAAAACTGGGATACATCTGCTCTTTATTTTTCCTCTTCTGTATTCTCCTCCTCAGTTTCAACAAAGAAAACATATTTTCAAGTATGTTTTCCCCACTTGAACTGTCAACAAATAGAATACTACCACAGAAACATATTTTCTGGGCTTTACAATGGTTAGAAACTTGAGGCATGTATCTAAGTGGACCATGTTTTAATGACCATGTTTCTCTTACTGAATTCCACCAGCTCCTTTTATAGCAATTCATAAGGGAAGAAAATGTATAATTGTAAAACGCAGATAAAATGCGATTGTTAAAGATGTGAACATGTATATAATCTAGAGTATTTTCAACAACTCTTCTGCTATACTGTCACAGGCAAGATGGCTTCTTAAGACTTGTCTAATTCTCATTTTTATCTGGGCACAGGAACCACCTGAGCCATGATCTTGTTTTTCATTTCCCTGAATTGACTCTTTGACTTTGTCATCAATTGTCTTTACTTTTCTGGTCTGCTTCTCCCTGTGGGAGTTGAGGCAAATGGACCTGTTGATACTGCTTCCAGATTGAGCTAGTAGGAAAGGAAAACTTACCTCTTCACTGGAAAGGGGAGAGAGTGCTACTTTTTTTCTATGCAAAGTCCTGGAGCTTCCTTAGCCAGGGGTTCAACCTCTGTCTCTTCCTATGTCTCACATGAAACCTTGGCTTTCTGAATTAGGAAATATTTCTTATTAAGTTGCCATAAGAATAATATTGTAGCATACTTTTTAAACATACATTTTGTGGCAGTCATGTGCTTATGCTAATTTCATGATTGAGATGTGGGGGTAGAGTCTAGTCTGTTAATCTGGAGGTAGCCATTAAGTAGCCAATGAGCCCTCTGTGTGGGCTTTCTCCTGATATGCATGGGAAATCTCACAATATTTCCCTCATGGAGATGAGAAGCTATCTCCCCAGTTGTTGGGAGTTAGTCTTAGAGACAACGAACTATGGACAAGACAAGATGGTGGTGTTCACAGAGCTGGACGAGCCGGAGGAGAAGCCACACAGCCTTGTCCTAATGGGACCAGACCTCTGAAGTTGGAGAAGCCATTGAGAGACCCCTGCCAGCGCTGAGTTGCTTCTACATCCACGGGAAGCTGTTGATTGATCCTGAGCCCTGGAAGTGAGGATTCATGGGGAGACTCCTGCTGGCACTGGGACTCTGCATCCACTGGCCTGTGAGTTCGTGAGTTGGAAGGAGACATTATAGACTAGTATCAGACATATGAGTCAATATTCAGACTTATGACTTTGTACTGGACTGGGTTGGGATGCTTTCTTAATGTCCTATTCCTCTTATATATAAACCTTTCCTTATATTCATATGTGTGTCTATGAATTTGTTCCCCTACTCTACCTGGACTAGCACACATTTTCAATGAAGTCAATATTATCTCAAGATGAAAAGAGAACAATAACAATATTTCATATATATATATATATATATATATATATATATATATATATATAATTCTTCCAAAGATTGTGTGCAGAGAGAGTTTGGCAGTTAGTAATAAATGTTAGCATAACTAAATTATTTCTTGCCCAAAGAAAAATGGCAAGCCAATGAATAGGCAGAAAAGAGTTCAGATTCAGATGTTCAGTTTAACATTTGCAATCAGATGAACTTAGGGAAGCCAGCAGGCCATTGCACTCCTGTAACTCTCCATCACATCGTAATTCATCTGTGAGTAGTTTCATGAGCCCATGTATGCCTGAACTAGGAGCTGCAGAGGCCTGGAAAAATGATTTCATTGATTTTTTTTGAATGGGAGACAGTCCCCATTTTCTATTTTTTTTTTAGGCATCACTGCCCTCAGGTGGTGGGAGTAGGAGGCCCAGCCTTTGTTCCTGGGAGCCGGAATTGAACCTCCATCCCAGTGAGTCGTAGTTCCATGCACAACCACTACGCCACCGGGGCTCAGCCCAGTCCCCATTTTCTAAATGTGATACCTGTTGCAATTCTTTCTGTCATGTATTCTACTAACTGGGCGTTAGCAAGCTTTAGCGACAACCTTTATACATTACTCTTTGTCTTTGCCATGTTCATCAGTGCTAGGTCGTGGTTTTCCTGACTTTCTGAAGTGATAGAGTATGCAATCTTTGCTGGACACTCTTTTAACATGAAAATATCATTGACACTACGTATGTTGGAAGTAAGTAGAAGAAAGGATGAGAGGAACAGAGAATCACAAATAAATAAAAATGATCAGAATGACAGGTATGATTTTTATAACTGCCAGTTTGGCTAACGTCTCAACTTAAAAAAAATCAGTAGAAACTTAAAAAAAAAAACTGTCATGAAATGTGAAATAAGAAGAAATGGTTATCTGCCAACTGTAAAGTACATTTTCCTTGGTGCTGAATTTTAGCCTGGAATGATTTTTTTTTTCCTTCAGCCTGGAATGAATTTTTATGACCACATTATAAACCTCTGAAAATAGAGTTTAGTGGAAGAGCCGAAACTGCCTTAAATACATTTTACTGGTAAAGGTGTTCCTGGAATGATTTTTGGAAAGGTAAAATATTAATTTTATGCAATCCATTTGTATGTGTCTTAAAATATTAGTGAGGCTTCAGATTTGTAGTAAACTACCACATAAGCAAAAAGAGATTAGAATGATTTGAAAAGTTTTAAAGACAAAATTACACATGCTGCCTATCAGAGGTTCTGCATAATTCATTTCATTTAATATTGTGAGGCATTTGGCTTCTTACAACTTAAGCCCTGGGGAAGATAGATCTTTCTGTTAAGATTCCAGAAAGTCCTCCTCCGAGACTAATATCCATTTCATTTCTGATGAGAATGTTGGATCCAAGTGTGAAAAAAAATCCATTTTCCCATTAGGACATAGGTGCTTCTAAATCCAACAATTGAGTTAAGATTTTGGAAATATTAGAAAAAAAATTTCTACTAAAAATTTACCCATATTGAGTGGTATTTGAAAGACTAATAAAACTAAAACAAAAGTTATGCTCTGTATGCATGGAAATTTAACAACAAATTCTCAGTTTGTGGAAACATTACTATAATACATTTTAATTATAGTTTGATTAACAAAAAAAAAAACCAGTATCCCCATGGTAAACACCAGCTTTTCCATGTTAAGATCACTGAGAGCAAAGTGCTCATGTCACCAAGAGGATCGACTCTTACTTTTCTTTAAGGACTCTTCTTTTACCACCAATGAGAAAAAAATTATAACCAAGAGAGAAAAAGAATGACAGACTAGTAGAAAATCCTGTCTTACACTTATTTTTAAAAGAAACTTTGATTTTTTTTTTACCCTATGAACACAGAAGCCAAACAGTAAAACACATATGGGAGGCAGGTAGAGAAGAATGAAAAGAAAAAAGGAAGGGAAGAATATAGACACAAAGAAAGGGAGCTGAAATAGTTGAATAGATGGGGAAAGTACATTTAAATTTAAAACGCTAGGGGGAAAAAAGCCTTTAAAAATAGTTGTCTTCCATGGTCTCATAAGCATCTGCTCAATTTAGAGCACCATGCCTGCTTTCTCTCCTTGATGGGCAAGGGGGATATGACCAAGAAGAGTGACACAGGTGATTATTAGCTTCCATTGAGTCACTTCTAACTCATAGTTAGAACTGTGTGTGTATCAGAATAAAACACTACTGAACTGTTACATTTGAGCACATTGTTCCAGTCATTGTGTCAATCCATCTTCTTTTCCTCCCTTTTGCTAACCTGCTATGTTACCAAACATGGTGGCCTTTTACAGCGACTGCAGGTTTCTCCTGATCACATCTCCCAGGTGTGTGAGACAAAGTCAGCATTCCCTCTTGTGGCTGTATTTCTTACAATGGACACGTGTTTGTTCTTTTGGAAGTTCATGGAACTTTAAATTTTCCTCATCACTACCCTAATTCAAATGCATCAATTCTTCTCCTGTCTTCATTATTCTTTGTCCAGCTTTCTCAAGCACATGGGGCACTTGAAAATATCAAGACTGGTCAAGCACAACTTAGACTTCAATGTGCAATCTTTTCTCTGTAATACCTTAATGAGAACTTGTACAGAAGATTTATCTAATATCCTTCAATTTCTTAACTACTGTTTCTGTAAGCTTTGATTGTGGATCCTAGTAGACAGAATTCTGGATGTCAATCTTTTCTGCATTTATCATAATGTTGTCCAATTGTGAGGGGTTTTGTTTCAAGTATGTTGAGCTGGAACTCTCATGCCTATTGTTATCTGTTGGGCTCTGGCACCTACTTGTCTCCTATTGGACACTCCATGAGAAAAATGAGGCTTTCTGGTTCCGTAAACAGTAATGGTCTCTGAAACTCACAGGGACAGTTCTACTGGGTCACAAGTGTAGGAATTGACTCAATGAAAGCAAGTTTGTTTTTTGTTGCTATTGTAATCTATACTGGAGGATATAGTCTTTGAAATGGACTAGTGTACTTATTTCTCATCACTGGAAATTAACTTGAATAATGAACATTTGTTAAGAGTGAATGCATCATGTGAAGTGTTAAACTAGTGTCACAGTATGCTCTCTGACTGTGATAATGTATGAATATTTATGTTGGCTAAATTTGGATAGTCTTTCTTTATTGGGGGCAGTTCATCAGCAGAGTATGTCAACACCAACATATCCCGAGTCACTGACCCTTCCATTCTAAGGGGGCCAACTCCCTGGAGAATAGAAAGCAAATAGCTTTTACTGTTACTGATAATCACTAAAAATAAAGGAAGTTTATGGACCTTTGAAACTTTCCAAACGGTCTACTTTGCTTCGGGAAAATAAGATAACATTAAGTAATATGACACTGTATAAACAAGAAATGCAGGGGTGACATAACTGTTACCTCCTAAACCTCAAAACTATATTAAAGACATTAAAGACATGGACTATCTTACTCACAAGCTTGAAGTGCCTTCATTGCTGGTCTAGATGCCACTGTCACCTTGAATCTCAGCACATTTCTACTCTTCTTTGATCTTGTGAGTTTTCTGATTTGTGAACAATGAGCTTGAAACAAGAATCTGATTGCTTGTTCAGCAGGTTTGGGCTGAGAATTTGGTTGGATAATGAAGGTAAGGCATTCATGTCTTGTTGTTTGTTAGTCATGTAATTCTATTTGCATCGCCATAAGTGACATTGATTATTTAGCCCTCCAAGCTACAAATAAGAATCTGCCTTTTAGAGTATACCTTATCTTGACTGTCTCTTTGATTGTGTGCCGAACACATTTGGTTGCTGTGTCCCACTCCAAAGCAATTAAATCAAAATCTTCAGTGATGACACCTCACATTTAGTATGAATTTCACCAGGATTACAATGCACAATATCAAGAATCACCTGACATCACTAATAAGCATTATGCATTAGTGGATGTACAGCAAATAAAGTCAGATTCTTGATTAGAGGAGAAAATATTTGGTTGGTTTAATATGAAATAAAATTAAAATAGAAGATCTATGTTGTGTGAGTCAATACAAGAAATTAATGCAAAGATGGAGAAAGCACAATAATGTTTGCGATTTCCTTATTTCTTGGGAGATTTAAGAATTTATCAAGGAACTGAACTGTGGATGTTTTTAAATCTTGTGCCTAATCCTGCCAATAATAATATTTCAATACTATTCAAATCACTGCAATTGATATCAGTAAATTTTTGTACTATTTTACTATGACCAGGAGAATATGCTTTACATGAAAGTGTGCTTTTTTTCCCCCAAATATTATACAAAACCTTGCCTAAATATATTAATCTTGAACTATCTGGTGCTATAATATGGCAAAATATTTTGGCTTATTTGGTAAAATAATTTTGTGAAGATTGAACTAGTTACTGAGTTGGGATGTTTTCTTAATGTCCAGTTACTCTTTATATACATCTCTTTCTTATATAAAAAAAGATTGAATTAGTTACTCATGACATACAGAAGTTTGTATATAGGGTATCTACTCAGTACATAATTTCGTAATGACCAACTAGGTAAGCCTAGCGAAGCAGTCACTATTGGAAATAAAAATGTCAATGTGAGATCCTAGAGGAGACAATGTGTGAATATATATACCTGATCTTTTATATTTCCTTGGTATATGATATAATAGTAAGTACCACAGCAGTGATATTTTTTGAAAATAACAGCTAGTTTGCTATCTTGCCTACCCTTGTTTCTCCTCCCCAAATAATCGGGCTTGTTACTAGACATGGATAAGGAGGGGGAGGGCTTTTGTGGTTTGAAGTAGGCTCCCTGGGGAATTCCTTTGAACTCCAGAAACCCTGCTACTTGCTGTCTTTCTTGTTTTTACCAGTTTAGCACAAACATTTCCTTTCAATGCAAACTACAAGTTCAAAGCAAAACATAAAATTGTGTTACTTTAAAGGACTTGTTAATTTCCTTTGTACTCCAAATCCCTAGCATTAACAAATGCAATATGCTGATTCTGTATTCAAACTTATTTCATTTTGGCAACTATTAACTTCAAAGGAAACCTGAAAATAGAGTGCAAGAAAATTAGATTCTTGTGTTGAAAAATTAATACATTACTGACAACTGACCTACTTTTCAGGGTCTCTTTGTTGCTGTTGTTTCATGAAATTTTTAAGTTCTTCTATTTGTAAGACAGATTTGTGGTTAAGCAATATATGCTGGTGTTGCTCTTAGAAAGATGGAAACACACTGTATCGAATCAGTTTAATTTGAGGCAAACTTCTATGGTAGTTTTAGTAGCACCTTTGAAAATCAAAGGTGTTTGTGTGTGTGTGTGTGTGTGTGTGTTTGAGGTTAAGCTTTAAATATAAATATATTTTACATCTCAAAAAATAAATTAGAAATACAACTCAGTAAATTCCAGAAAAATAGGTTTTATTTATTTTGCTGCTTGTTAAAATTATACATTACTTTAAATAATTTTCTAATATTCACTTTTTGGGGCTTGTCAAAGTATACATATATTAAAGCTGAACTTGTACTATTTAATATTAATAGGTAGGTATATATGTATGGCATTTAATATGATCTCTTACTAATGGACCCACATAACAGATATAGATGTATAAGTTTAATAATAAACAAATGTGCTGCTGCTTTTCCCTTGCTATGATCATAAAACTATATTTTACATGTCACCATGAAAGTGGTAAGAAGACAAATGAGAACTTAGCTGCCAGATTATATCAACAAACCATTTATTAAATAATAAGCAGAACACTAAGTTGATATGAAACTATATCATTATTATCTATATCTAACATTAGATGTCATTTTAATGCATCTTTGTTAGGTAGTAAGAAGCAGGGATGTCTAAGGGGCATAGGCCAATACACGGCAAAGCCAGGTGGGAAGTAGGTACACCTGGATAGGATCAGAGTAGACCATGTGCGCTTAATTCAGCCAATGGAGTCAACCAATACCTTTGGCCATGCCTCCCAGCCTAAGGCCTCAAACACTGGGACCTCCAGACTGCAGGTCCTTACATTTCTGCTCCGCCTTCTGCTCAGCTGTGCTGCGGTCTCTCTGCCCTCAGGCTAACACATATGGGTGTTCGGTGACTCTAAAACCTGGAACTTCTTCTGTCCTTTATAAAAACCCACTTGGATCACAAACCAGGCTTTGGTGTGAATCCTTTCTCTTGAAAGCCAAGAACTGAGAGATTTCCCACCCAAGAAACCTAACTTATCTCCTTTTTTATTATAAAGTACATATCACTGCTTTAAAATTGCTTTTTAAAATCTATTTGCTCTTTTAATTTTCTAATTTGATTGAACATTGCCATTCTCTTGTTGCGAGGGGCCAGGGAGTTGGCCGTAACCCCTAGTGCCCTTGTGAAGCACAGAAGGAAACCTGGCTGGTCCTGCCCTCTCCTCATCACCACCTTCATGCTGCTGTCCACTGTGACGCAACAGTCCTGCACACGAAACGAAAATGTGCCAAGGGCAAGGGTCTGGGGTTGCCTGCCACTGTTTCAGCCAAAGACAGAGACCAGCTTGATTGGAGAAGCTCTAAGTTTCCTTCTGTAAGCATGACAGCAAACTGCTTCTGAAACAGAGTAAGGATCAAGCAGGTTAGATGCTTTCAAGTGTTATTATATAATGTTTTGCTAGACATAATTAGCAGATTTTGGAATGATCACTGAATCTCAAAGGATGTGACAAAAACAGGAATTTGCAAGGAAACAATTGATAATATGCATTTCTCATTGGGTCATCACACCACCAGCCCCTGGGGTTCCCTGCTCCATTTTTTGTGGAGGGGGGGGGGGCATCACTGCCTTCTGGTGGTTGTGGGAGCTACCCAGCACTGCTCCTGAGAGTCACTGCTGGGTTTGAACTGCCAAACCTGCGGGCCGCAGTCCTGCACTCAACCACTTACGCCACCGGGGCTCAACCCATTGTTTCTTTTGATGGTCTTGTTTGAGTAGGACACTGCCACTGCTTAAGTTTAAAAGTAAGTTTTGCTGCAAGGAAGATGGCTGTTACATTCATATTTTTAGCAAACTAAATCTTAAATTATGTTATTTGCCTATATTTTGATCAATAATAGATGATTCTACACCCCCACCCCCACCCCAATCAAAAACGCATGAAGAAAAATGACCCAAATCCCTTGGTCTCTCTTGGAAAGGGTTCCAGAAACCACCCTCACCCTCTATCCCAATCCAGGGATTCTCAAGTGTGCTATTATAAAACGGTGTAGTATTTGAATATAACCTAGCATATTCTCCCCAAAATCCACTGCCTCAAGCTTGATTATGACTCTTAGCCATTGACCTTATATTAGCAATTCAATGGTAAATCCACAGGGCTACTCTGGCTCCTGAAGTATTCCTTCATAAACTTTTTTTTTTCCTTCATAAACTTTTAACTCTTCTCAAGATACAATGCTAAGGCTGAGGAATGTTTTGACCACTTCATTGCTTTTTAAGAGTCATTTTACTCAAAAACAAAGAGGACACAGAACACAAGTAACAATGACCTGGAGAAAGTTCCAGGTGCACAATGCTCAGTGTTGAAAAAACGTCTGTGAAAGATTTGCAAAATGGATGCAAATACCATCCCTGTAGTGCTCCTTCACAACCAGTTAGCATTTGACATCTGGAACCAGTCTCTATCAGGGGTTGGATTAATCCATGAATGCAAACCAATGGGCAGGAAGTATGAGCACTTTTCCTTTAATATTCTTCCTCTTGATCCTATAAGGTTGCAACGCATGATTGCATTTTAAAATATTTCCTAGAATATTGGGACATACCCTAAAAAATAATCTATGGGGCTGTTTTTAAGGGGGGATGCTGAAAAATCTGAATTATGTTTTCCTTTTTTAAATAGGGGAAACTTACAGCTGATAACTTAGATGGCTGATGAAGCTCCAGTGTACCATGCTCCATACTGGGATTCAGACAGTATTCTTGGTAGTAGCTTCAGCATTATTTAGTCAATTAGTTATTAGAATCCTACTGAAAATGAACATTTTCCATTATCTTAGTGATATTTCAACTTTATCTTCTCTGAATCTAATCCCTAAGTGAATATTACCTGGGAAGTTAGGAATAGACCACTATTTATATTCTATTTTTAATGCTTTATCATGCCATCTTTGCTCTGTACAGAAAGACACTTAAAGCCAAAAATTAATGAGCACTGACTATATAATTAGAGACAAGTTAAGAAAACTGACAGTCAAAACAATTAATAAGAAGTAGCAAGCCCCAATCTTAGAGAGAGTGGACAGGTGAGTTAAGGACCTATAGGGGTTCAGGCTGAGATCTATATACCATCGATGGAATTTTAACAATGTACTTCTAAGCAGTGGTTTTTATGTTGCAATAACAGCCCAGAGTTGCCAGAAATTTCCATATTTCAAGGAAAAACTATGAGTTGAATTTTTTTTCATTAAATCTTCTAACATATCCATTAAAAAAAAATTCCAAGTGAGGAATTACAGTGAACAGTCCAAAGGACCATAGTCAACCTCTTCTGGCTTCCTGTTGCCAAGAGGCAGGAGTCTGCTATGCCTCCAGGCTCCGTTCTTCCTTAGCTACTTTGACGTCAACGGTTTCCCCCATTGATGATGACTTTCAGTGGTCACACAATGCACAATGGAGGGTTTTGTTTTAAGGGAAGTCCATGAGTTATCACAAGTCAGGATTAGAACACACTGGTCCATAGCAACACGGCTTCTTATCCAGAAGCTGAGTATCTTTCTAGTTTTCAGCCTCTCAGTCTAATGGTCCCATGACCTGTGCCTCTGTGGACTAACAAGCCTACCATTCCAGTTCCTCTGTCTCCCAGTCCCTTACTGCATCTCCCTCTGTACCTCATCATCTTCCTGCCTGTCTTGGTGATCCTGGCTTTACGCTTGCCACTTGAAACAGAGATCTGGCCTAAGCATTCTTCCAATCAACCTGGGCTTTCCCTCTTTGCGGCTGCTTCATAGGGGTTGGTGAGGAAAACTGACCAACCCCCTTTATTAGTGTTATGCATTCCCTATTTGCAGAGTCTGCCCCCAGCCCAGTCACTTACTGGGAGTTACAAAGCCTCTGGTAAATGACATATTAAAAAAAATTGCTAAGAAAATTTACTCTACCTAAAGAATTATCTGTGGACAGGATTTGGTTTTGGACATGTGAGTCTTTACTAAAAGATATGAAAAAATGCTCATTATGAAGCTATTGACAAATATAGATCAGAACGCACATAGCAGGTACCTTCATGTGGAAGCTTTCTTTTTTTTCCATTATAATGTCTCTGAAAATAAAATGTAGCGCTGTTACCATTATCCAGGAGGATAGTAGGAATACTAACCCCTTCCTGATACCATCGAGTTCCGTCTCTGTCCCTCAATTTCGTTACGTACAAGGCAGTGACAACATCTCACACATCATGCCAGGGTTTCTCCCTAAAGTTTCTTTTTTAGGGTGGCTTTATACTTTAATTATTTCCTTTAATGGAAATAATTTAAACCACGACACAGGAAGCTTCTTTCATTTGTACTTGATGACACAAAGTACTGATCTGGTGTCTAAGTGTCTTTTCCTGTGGAATGTGAGGACCTTCTGTTTCTCTGCTTGAGCTTAGCAATGCAGACTCTCAAGTTCACATATTCATTGTGTCCCATGATGAGCAGCCATAGGCTTGAATAGATTAGGAGTTCTGGTGGCAGGAGTTCTGGTTATGTTCTCAGATGTTAACTGGGAGGCTGGTGGTAGAATACACCAGTAACTCTGTAGGAGGGAAGACCAAGAAATTGACTTCAGTAAAGATTTTAACCTCAGAAATGCAATGACGCACTGTTTATTTTTCTTGCTGTTCATTATGGATGGGAACCCAGTCCTTGGAACACATGGTAGTAACATATGCAAACTCTGCTTCTAATATATACTTTAATATATTTACTTTAATATTTTACCCTCTTGCCCTAGAAATATGGAAATTGATTTATGACCTCCAGGTTTTAGTAAGGATCTCAAGGAGATCACCAAATCAATTTGCCATCTGTATTGGGGAAATAAGACTTCAGGAGGATTTAAAGGAGTCTCAATTGCCAGTTTCTTCTATGTTCAATGGTTTCTTTCAAATTCTTCCTGTCTCTTAGTTATACTTTAGTCTGCTCATAATACTTTATGGCAGCTGGATTTCCTGTGGGAGCAGATTTCCTTTAATAGAATGTCCAACTCAGTAGGAATCCAGCTAGTGGGTAGGGACATTAATGCCAAAACTGCAGTCCTTACTCCTTTCAGAGGTTTCAAATATATTTTGAATTCACTTTGTAAGAATATTGGAAAGGGTGTTATTTTTATTTTCCTCTTTAAATACTCCTCCTACCTCTCCTCAAAACATTCTTCCTTTTTGTTTTTACCCTTTATCTCATGATTGTGATTATTGCATTCTTTTTATTCTGTCATGTTCTGGTTCCTTGTCATCTTAATAATTTATGACAAGGTGAAACAAAGACTCCCTCTCAATTTTAAATCAGTCCTTAACACTCTTTTTAGGGAACTCGACTGAAGGAAAATGTTAAGCTATGTTGTCATGCCCTAAAGCTTGCCTAGGTAAAAGTAGCCTTAGTGTCAAATAGATGACAAAGGTCAATGTAGGGTTAATGTACTGGATTCTGATGGAAGGAAAAAAAAAGGACTGGTTTAGCTAACCACATTCCATGGTAGTGGAATGGTAGTAAAGAGATGGGGTAACCATGTTTTCCATTTCTCAACCCAAAGAAGCCATGGCAGATATTAAAATATGCAATTTTAGGGCAAAATTCCTGGATGGTTCAAAAAGCTGACATACTTGGCTACTAATGAAAAACTACCCAGAGTTATAAGAAATAAATGCATGGAGCTCTACTTTATAAATAGCAACACTTAAAAACTGTATGGACACTGTTCTCTAACATGCATGGCATATCAGAAAGACTCAATGCTAGCTGCTTATATTGATGAATTCTGGCCAATAAGATGAGGTAGGAGTTATGAATACCACCAAATTTATCAGTCTGAGCTCTGAATATAGGCAGCAAAAAGTGGGGTTAAACCAATGAGCTATAATTTTTAAAGATTTAGATGATGCATTCTATTTACTTCTATGGAGAATGTGGGGTTAAAATATATAGCAAGACTCCCAAGTCTTTAATTGGGATGCTGATTATGTCAGTTCTAAGATAGTGAATAAAGAAATTGTGTGCAGCAAGTGCAGGGAACTGTGGTGAGTTAAGTATATGAGATTGTTGAGTCTGAGGCAACTTGGATTCCACAACCCAATAGAGGAAATGCAGAGTAAGCAGAATATTTAGAAAGGTGACCTCATGGGGATATAGGTTTGGGGTACATATCGAAGGACACTGAAGTCATACCCAGTGTGTAAATATAGTATTCCCTAGAAATTCTGTTTGCAACCTACTTACAATGTAGCTGATTGTTTAATATGGCCTATCTAACCTTAATTTCCTTTTGCTGTGTAAATTCAAGCCTCCGCATCTGTGGCTAGAAGCCCATTTTGAAGGAACTTCTCTGTTATGCTAAAGAGACAAGCACAAAGATGGAATGTATTTTGAATCTCTACCATATTAGAATCTGTGACTCAATTCTCCACTCTTTCTTTCCTTGTGGCCAAGACCTGCAAAAGACGAAAGACATTCCCCTTAGAAGCTCCTTATGCCCACTCCCCATCCCCCACTTTACCAAATGAGCATGCAAAAACTGAGATTCCTGTTTTCAGTTATGGACATTTTCCTTCTAACGTGCCTTTGTCTGACCTACTGTTCTTGAGACTTGAGTTGGAGCTACTACTTAACCTAGTTTCATCAGCTTCTATAGTCTTGTGGATTGAAAGGATCTTGCAGACAGACATCTGTGTTAGACAGGGTTCTCTAGAGAAACAAAATCAGGAGGCTAATCACACACACACACACACACACACATATATATATATATGTAGAAAGATATCTAATATAAGAAATACACAGTTAACAAATCTATAAAGCAGTACTAATGGCTCGGTGCAACTCATTGCATCAGACAGCTAGTACACAGGGAATTCTTTGAATCTTGAGAGCCTCCAGATAGTCCTCCATAGAGCCATTCAGGCTATCCAGTCACAGGCAGCAAACAGCAAGGCAGGTCACCAACAATCAGCCAGTTGACAGTGTCCAATAGTCCTCAGCTCAAGAGATGTATATTCCAGTAACGTAAAGAAGCAGGACTTGAAGGAACCTCAATTCACAGCAACACAGTCCACAGATTAGGTGTCCTATGAGTAGTGTATCTTGCAATTCCAGGCAAAGCACAAGCAAGGCAGTGGGCTGGTCCATAGATCCAAGAGCAAGAGAGAAAGGTGAGACTTGCTGCACTATTTATATCTCTATCCTTCAATTAATCTCACATGTGTTCATTAGCCATGTTGTCACAACAAACCCATCTGTGGTGGTCACATACTTGATGTCTATTTCATGATTGGGTGGAGTCTAGCCTGTTTATCTGGAGATTGCAAATGAGACCTCTGTGTGAGCATGGTTTCCTCCTGAGGATTCTGGGAAGTCTCCAGGTATGTCTCAATTGGATAAGAGAGACTTGACTCACTCTCTCTTAGAGATGACTACTGACAAGATGAGATGACAGCCTGCTGATTGATCCTGATTCCTGGAGACTGGAGGAGCCAGAGGAGAAGGCACATGAGCTTGCCCTGATGGAATCAGACCTTTGGGGCAGGAGAAGCCACAGAGAGACCCCTGCCAGTGCTGAGCTATTTCTACCTCAGCTGGATACACACAATTCTGCACCACTCGCCTGTGATTGTCCTGGTGTCATCGTACGTGCTTCGTAAGTTGGAAGGAGACTTTATAAACTAGTATCAGACATATGGGGCTAATATCGGACTTATGACTTTGAACTGGACAGACTTGGGATACTTTCTCAATGTTCCATTCCTCTTGCATATAAACCTTTCCCTTATATTCCATATGTGTGCCTTTGAATTCATTTCTCTAGTCTACCCAGACTAACACACCATCTATCTTCATTGGCCATGTTGTCACAACAAACCTACTTATCACAGACATCTGAACTTTGCATTTTGGACTTTTCAGTCCCCATATCTATCTGAACCATTTCCTTAAAGGTTTGTTAGCTCTATAAGAAGTTACAACTAATGCCAGAACTCTGGAATAGGAAGATAGATATCATTTTGAGGAGTGTTGGTTGATATTAGTGATAACAAAGTGACACAGGATTTTGGGAAAAGGTTGGACACTTGCCACAGAGCAAAGCACAAAAGCAGTTTCAATATTTTGAGGTCTAGCCCGAGTGGCATGGTGACTGGTGCATTATGTCACTCACCACAAAGTCAACAGTTGGAAACCACTAGCCACTCATCGGGAGAAGAAATGAGACTTTCTGTTCATGGGACGTGTTCCAGCTTTAAAAAATCCAAGAGGTGACTCTATTCTTTCTTTTTGAGTCATTTTGGGTCTATGAATGGACATTTGGGAAACCTGTAATTTCCCCCACACTGGAACAACTTTTCTATTAATTTTTCAAAAGAATAATTTCTTGCACAAGGAAACACGTGTTTGAGAAGTGAGAAAGATGGGCTTGATTTGAACTGCACACTAGCCCAATGAGATAGAAATATAATTACCAAATATGGTGTGCAGAACACCAAGGCAAGATAGTTTCTAGAATCATGTGACACTGAAGAATGCTATAATTTCAAATAAAATTGAGTAAGATATCCAGTGGATTGAAAAATGAAAATGAATGAATGAAAAATGTCTAAAATCACAGAAAAAAGAATATTTTAAATGAAAGTCAAACTAAATATGATGTCAGGGACCAAAAAGTGAGTGGAAAATGTAAAATGGTTTGCTTTCATTGTTTTTTATTATTCTTCAAAAACATTTGGCATCCAGAAACAACTAGAAATATAGCTGACATGAGATAAATCTGGTTGATTGCTTAAGGTTATTTTGCTTTATTTATTTGCTGGGAAAAACTGAACCTAGCGACATTTTGGGAGCATAGGAAATAAAGAAGATAGCTGTGAGAAAGAGGATGAAATTGTGATAGATGAAATAAATAATCAGAAGTGAAGCTATTTATCCTGAATTAAAAAAAAACACACTGATTAAAAAGAAGGAAGAGGCAGATGAAGACATGCTTACTTGAACAGTGGGAGAAAATGTGAGGAAGTCAGGGACTCCATTCTTTAGAGGGCAGACAAGAGTGGTCAGTGACTGGCTATACTTGAGTAGATTAGCAGTGGTAAACAGATGGTATGGAAAACTGGGAAAGGAGCTACATAAATGGAGATCAAATGATAAGAAATGGTGAGAGATAGTGGGGATCTTGAAGGAAGAAATTTTCACCTTTGATGTTAAAATCAGGGAGATAATCAAATAGAGAAATGAATGAATGAACAGGCAAAGGAGTCTTTACTAAAAAAATCTGTTTTTGAGAAAGTAAAGCCAGAATTCTTAGTAGAGAGAATGACAAGACTTAATCTTATGTCATTTGGATATGCCTCTAAGGGGCATATATACCTGGCAGAGGATGGTATGCCTGGTAAAACACAGTCAGCAAAGAAGAGGACATTCCTTAAGGAGATGGATTGGCACTGCCTACAACAATGAATTCCAACATGGGCTTGATTGGCAGGATGGTGCCCAACCCAAAGATGTGTCCAGCACTACACAGAGGGGCTCTCATCCAGTCAGAACTCCCAGAGTGGCATATGATGCCACAGCAGAAAGCTATCACCTTTGGGGTTGAGGAGCAGCTTCAGGGTGAGATGTTCATCAGCGATACCCAAAACACAAGACTTGCAAGGGCCCAGAGCTCCCAAGCACCAAGTTGAAAAGATACTCAATTTTGCCTATGAGATAGACATCAATTCTAGGGTCTACTTGGAATTTTGATTTCCTAGTGAGTTCAAACTGCTTTCAGCCTTCAGCACAATTTACTTTTTTACAGTAAGGAAGTCTTTAACAAGTAAGAAAATGGGCAAGACATTTATATCCACAAATTGGGAACATTGACCTCTAACATATCCATTAACTAATTAGACACAATTTCAATGCAAGGAATTTGTCTCTGTGTCTTTACTCACTGAAACTGATAAAAAAGTGCATTTATTCTGTTTGCTTCTAACTTCAGCAAGTCACCTTTATTCTGGCTCTCCACCACATCTTTGCAGTTCACTCATCTGTGGCTGAATTTAATGAGACCTACATCTTGCTGTGAAGTGGGTTGTGGAAATTATTGTCATGATTATTAAATCATTTTCCCAAGTCCTTTTAATCTTTGAAATGTTTAATTTCTCAAATCCCAAGCCATCTAGTAAATGAAAAGAGTGTAAAAGCAGCACAGCTCCTTACCTTTACCTAAAGTGCATATTTCCCCTCCTATCTCCTTGATATTTACAGACATCTATTATAGAAATTAAAAAGCAGCAGTAACCCACATCATAAGGTTCTTGCTATTTATTTGGAGCACTCAGTTTGAAAGTCAAGAAAGAGAACCAACAAAAGCACCAAGTTTGTCAGGGTGAAATATTTTGCCAACAAGGAGATCAAGAAAAATGAAAATACTTCCAGAGTTCACAAAGTAGAGGGAAAGGACTTTTGATCGTGCACTGGGTTGCTGTATAAACACTAGCTAATGTTCCCAAATAGCCATACTTCATCTTAACAGATATCATTGTCTCACAAGTAGTTGGGGCACAGGACAACCAAGGACATTGTGAATGCTTCCTCCAGTTTCTCCTCCTTTTTAGAAAGATACAGTGGGGTACACATGTTAACATCAACCCAACAGTGATTTGGGGCACCCATCTTGATGGTGTTGAGTTCAACAGCCTAACTCACTGTTTATAAAATCGTTTATACATAAAAAGAATCATGACCACAACCCCAATAGCGGATCCTTTCCTGTCCAACTGTCTGCCCCTGGAATCTGTATGGTTCAGTCCGACAGCAAGTACTCCAATGCAAATAAACTGTATCTTACATTGGTTCTCAATTAGTTTTTCTTGTCTTGGCATCTTTGTATAAGACATACATCCCTCTTTTAGGCTTGTACAAACAGCTGCTCACCAAGGTCAAAGGTTCAAGCTTCTCTACCAGAGAAAGATCTCTTAATGCACTTATGTCCCATTCTGGGGCTTTGAATCATTCAAGGAGCAGACCACATATCTTCTGTCGAAGGACTGGGGGTGATGCAGAATTCGCAGTGATTAGCTCACAGTTTACTGAGCAGTGCTACTAAGTCTGGTACATATTTATTAATTCTTAGTGAAGACAAACACAATTCCGCCATGAAAGGGAGACCCTCAGCATGAGGCCCTAAAGGTGTACAATAGATTCATGATGACAATTCTATTTATAGAAGATAGAAACCAAAACAAAATCAAGACAGATCAAATACGTAATCGGGAAAGGGAGAGTGATTGATGTTTGTTGCTGTTGGGTCAAAGACCACTCATGGCATCCTTATGCCCAACAGAGAGACACACTGCCCAATCTAATGCATACTCATCATTGTTCTTACTTGTGAGCTCATTGTTAGAGTAACTGTGTCAATCAACCTCTTTCAGGGCTTTCTTCTTTTTTGTTGCCCTGTTCACTTTATCAAACATTGTGCCCTTCACCAGGAATTGGTCTCTCCTGATTATATCTCCAAATGTTTTTTTCAGACCATGCCTCACCACCCTTACTTCTAAGGAGCATTCTGACAGTCCTTATTCAAGCTGCATAATTTCAATGTTCTTCACCAACATCACCGTTCAACTGCATTGCTTTTCCTTGACTCTTGATTCAATGTCCAATTTTCATGTGTATATGAGATGATTGAATATACCATGGCTTGAGTCAGGTGCACCATATTTATCAAAGAAACATCCTTGCTTTTCAACATCTTAAAGAGACATTATATAGAAGATGTACTTAAGACAATGCATTATTGCATTTCTCGACTGCAGCTTCTATGAGTACTGATTAAGGCAACTTCAATCTTTTCTCTATTGATCATGATGAGGAGTTTTGCTTGGTTTACATTGTCATAACCTATACTGAAGGCTGTAATCCTGGACTTCCACTTACAAGGGCTTGAGGTCCTCTTCTCTTTCAACAAGCATGATTTTATCATCTGTAAGTCACAGGTTGTAAATAATCCTTCTTCCATATTATGTTGCTCTATTAACACAACCACCTCTTCACCCACATGAACAAAAAAAGGTGTTCAGGTTGTTGCTGTATATGAATGGAGATGCTGAGGAACAAGAAGCACCTGGAGTAAATATAAGACAAAGGACTGCAGCTGGCTCAGACTGCAGCAAAGAACTGAGCTATGTCCTTTCTTTTGTTAATACTAAAATTTGGGAATACATGACTGATTGCATTTATTCAGAATTTTTCAAATTTTTTTTTTTTTTTAAATTTTATTGGGGGCTCTTACAGCTACTACAACATTCAGTACATCATTTGTATCAAGCACATTTGCACACATATTTCCACATATATTTCCCAATATTTTCCACCTGAGCCCTTGATACAAGTCCCTTTTAAAAAAAAACCCTCCCCTTTCCCTCCCCCCCCTTTTTAAAAAAATTGATCATTTTATTGGGGGGGCCCTACAACTCCCATCACGATCCCCAACAACATCAGTTGTATTCAGGCCACTTTTGCACACCCATTGCCATCATCACTCTCAAAACATTCTCCCTCCCTCCAGGCCCCCATTATCTGCCCCCTATATTACCCTTCCTCCCCCC